>NDGN011311299.1:0-13355 GCA_002564285.1 Tympanoctomys barrerae
GAAACTGTCCTACTAACTTGTTTTGAAACTGTCTCATTGCTATTTGTTTCTCAATAAAATTAACAAAAAAAATTAAAAAGGAGAGAAAAACATTACTCCATTTAGGGACATCCTTGCTAACTGGAGGGAGTTTATGGCTTACATAAGTGCCTTAAAAATGCTAACCCCCAAATGTTAAGAATCATGATTTAACAGGGTAATTGTTATTTCCTATGTTCCTGCCTAGGACATTATCACTATTACTCCTCTAAATCCTGGTCTCATGAGCTCAAATTAATTATAATGTAGTACTGTCTCCTCATCCAACCTCTGGCTTTCTAACAGAGTCAGATACCCAAAGCAAATTATACTAAAATACTAAATAGAAAAGTCTGGAGAACATTCTCACAAGTCTTAAGTCACACACTGTCCGAAGAACTGTAATGAAGGCTCAAGCATCCTGTCAGACATACTGGTGTGGTACGTGCTGCTAGCCCAGCTGTCACCTGGCAGCTGTCTGCATTATCAGCTCAGCTGGCACAGGGCGGCAGTGCCTCTGTCCAGGTGACCTTTATTGTGCCTAGTTGTGCCTCCAAAGTAAAAGGGCAGCAATGTGAAGATGTCAGGACCAGCGACAGGAGGAAAGGTTGACTCTGGCCCTCAGGCGAGGCTCAGGGTGCACGGAAGGAAGAGCGGGGCAGGCTGCTGTGCTCTCTGAGGTTCAGACAACCACTGTGTGTGGGGGGGGTGTTCCTGCGTGCACCGGGTTGTGGCAAGGGCTCCTGGAGATAAAGGTCTGCACCTCACCCTACACGCGCCGCATTGTCAACTTCAGAGCCGACCGCTCGATCACTTGGGAGCTTTGGCAGAGAAGACGCATGTCTGTTGGCATGAGGGACACCTGTAATCAGAAGGACAGTTTAGAAGGATGATACCTTTCTCCCCTTGCTCTGGGTCCTGCCTTCACAACCTCCTATAATTAATTCTTTAAACACTTAGTGTCATTCACTGCTGCAGCCAACTTTCTCATAGTGAAGTTCATTGACTGCTGATTGAGGCTCTTCGCTGTTAGGTGCCTACCCAGACCTCCCGTTCTGAAGAGAAGCACAAAGAGCTTTCATGCTGTGAAGTTTGCTAGGCAAACCCTTTACTAAGGCAGAAAGGGCTCCAATGATCAGGGTTTGTGTTTCCACTCAGTAATTTAGCTGGATCATCGAGGACTATTTACTAGATATCTGTACGGCTTTCATAAGCACACACCCCAGGATACCGCTTGGCCAGTATTTTTAAATTTTACAGCAGAAACCTCGCGGCTTTCCTGCACTCTCCCGGTGCGTGATGCAGGTGTGCGGCTCTTTTGCGTGCACAGGGTTGTAGTGAGGGCTCCTGTAGATAACGGTCTGCGCCTCGCCCTACACGCGCCGCATTGTCAACTTCAGGGCCGATCACTCCATCACTCGGGAGCTTTGGCAGAGAAGACGCATGAAAGTCGTCCTGGGAAGGGGCATGCCTCCCAGCTGGGCGGGTGCTGCCCAACTGACTCCACTGGGAGGTGCCAAAAAAGGAAGGAGCCGTTGACAGGGGGAGTCTTTGCAGAGGATGCCAAGAAGTGGTGCTAAAGGGCCAGCAGGACTTTAGCAAGGTCGTCCTCAGGTGACGCTCCGCTCGCCCGACTGTCCACCCGTCTCGCTGGCCTGGATCTCATCTTGTTCGCCTCTTTCCCCCCTAAATTCCGACGTGATAGCGCTAAAGACTAAAGTGCTGCTCTCTCTACGGCCCCAAGAGAGGCTGACCAGCTGGCCGTGCTGAGGCGTGGACGGCAGGAGGACCGCGCCCTTCCTGGACAGGACCCGCGCGGCACGGGAGAGCGGGCTCGCCGCGGAGGAGGAGGGAGGGCGAGCGGCGCAGCCGCGGGCAGCTGGACCCGGCGCCGGGCGTGCAGGGCGCGAACGCGGGACTCGGCACCCGGGCTGGGAACACTTGCGATTTCATTCTCAGTTAAACAAGTGTTCATCGCTGGGGCGAGGCAAGGAATCGCGGGGGATGGGTTAAGTCCTGAAACGCTGTGAGCGCAAGCGGCGCGCCTTTCCCTCCAACCCAGGGCCACCTTCTGGAGGCGGCAAGGCCGAGGCACACGCTGTCGCCGCGTCGCGACACCGAGCGCCCATCTGCCCTCGGCTCACTCTCGGACCCATTCTGACGCGCGCAGCGCGCACCCGCAGGACCTCTGGGCGGTCCCTTCCCTGTCCCCAGTTTGCAGCGTGCGGGCCAGCTGGCAGGTGCTTCGGGTGGGTCCCGAGAGCAGGGAGGGGACCGGAGCTGCTCCTCCGTGGAGCGGTCGGAGGAAGCGCGGGGAGGAGAGGGCTGCGAAGGCGCTTTCTGGGAGTCTTAGGCGCAGAAAGTGTGCCTGAGCCAAGCGCACAGCGAAGGAAGAGGCTCCGGCGTGGGAGCCGAGCGCCCGGCCTGGGGCGTGACGCCCGGGTGGGACAGGCAGTGTCCGCGGGAGGGCGGGCGGTGGGAGGAGCCGTCCTGCCTCGGCCTCCCTCGTCGCTCGCTCGCTCCGGTCGGCTCGAGCGCACTTGTGCGCTGTCCCCGCGCCCCGCCTGTGCCCGCTGTCCTTGTCCGCCAGAGGCGCCTGCTGAGCCGGGCAGGGTCCGGCCTAAGATGGAGACGGCCCGCGTCCCCGCGTTGGAGGGCGTCGCCCCGCGGGCTCAGCCCGCGCCCCAGCTGCGCCTTGAGGCCGGCGGGGTCAAGGCAGGTGAGCGCCCGGCCCTCAGGCTGCGCGCAGCGCCCGGCCCGGCCCGGCCCGCGCAGGGGCCCGCAGCTCAGGTGACCGGCCTGTCTTTATCTCCCCCGCACCTACGACCAGAAACGCGAGCGAGCAACGGCAGCTTCTCCTCCGAAGAGGAGGACGCGGAAAGCCCGGACGGCAAAGTCAAGGTCGCGGACCCGCGCGGCTCCCCGCGCAAGACGGCGGCGCAGCTGATGCGGGACAAGAAGCGGCAGGCGCAGCGCACGCTGCAGTGGTAACGCGGGGTGCTGCGGGCAGGCGCGGGGCGCAGGCACGGGAGACGCGGGAGAGGCGTGGCGCGGCGGGGCAAGTGCAGGGTGCGGGAGACGCGGGGCGCGGCGGGGCAGGCGCGGGCACGGGGCAGGCGCGGGGCACGGCGGGGCAGGTGGGTTGGTGGAGACTCCGGGCAGCGGGGCAGGTGCGGCGCAGGGCAGACGCGGGGCGGCTGGGCGTCGGGGCTGGTTCGGGTCCTCGCCGCTGAGGCTCGTCCCCGCCGCGCTCCCGCGCCGCCCTGCCCGCTCCGCGTCGGGGAAGCCGGCTCAGCGCCCGCCCGCCCGCTCTCCGCTTCTTCTGCGCTAGCGTGCGAAGTCTGCGGGCAGCGCCAGCCCCGCGTGCGATTTGGCAGCTTTTGAGTTTGTAGAATATGATCCTTAAAAAACAGCTTGAGAGGTGCAAGGATCTTAGCGCTGTCTTGATCAAAGGAGAGAAAATTAGATGTACTGACTATAAAATAGATGAATTTTTGTTTGAAACAGCAAACTTTTAATAGTTAGAATATCACTAATAATTTAGATAAATGTTCAACTTTTTTGTAGCACTTGTCATGTATGATTTATTATAGAGAAGTTTCACGAATTGCATGTTGTGCTAAGTCTTTTAAACTAAGAATAAGCTTTCTGCATAGAATATTTTGTAAGATTTATCTAAAAGGAAAAGAGATCGAAGGTAAAATCAGCGTAAAGCTTCTCTGCACGGTGTGAAGAAATGGGAACATAAATTTTCTCCCAAATTCCAAATAGTAAAAAAAGGCCCATACATTTAATGATTTTATATTGCCTATTTACATATAAAATATAATCTAAATCTTAGAAAAATATAATACAAATAGATTAAATACTAATAAAATTTGTTTTATTTATTTAAGCATTAAAGTAAAATTTGTACATTCTGAATTTTTGTAATTACACGAATGACTTCTTTCAAATATTTAAAATATAAACCAATAGTCCTTTAAAGTTATACTTTATTAAATTTGATGTCAATGTTATTAAGAATTTACTAAATCTGCAAATACAGTAATTGAGATAATTATCAGGAATATTTACTAAATATATTACTAGGATAATTGAGGAAAATGTTTTGATTTCATAGGCATTCTGGAGATGTTTTGTATGTACTTTTAAATTTTCAGTTTAAATTTAGTGAATGGAAACAGCCTTGTCTATTCTCAAATTAATATTGTACTTATATCTATAATTACTCAGTATTTTGAAGACAAAAATGGCCACAATACTATTAGACAGGAGAAAATGTACATTACATACATCAGTAAAATATAATTTTAAATAGCTGAGTATTTCTCAGAAATTTTAATTTTTTAAAAAATATAAAACCCTGTAATTTTTGTTTCAATTTTTCACATTCCCAAGAAATGAGGATTATAAAGTTTTAAAGACCCAAATTATTTTTATTTTGTGAATTTTTCTTTTAAAAAAGATAAGACGTGTTAAAAATTAAAGCTGAAAATCCAAGTGAAAAGATTGTTTTGTTCTTAGGACAATTGGGTACTTCAGTTTATGTACACAAATTCATTTATTTTGAAACCCTAGGTGTTAGTAATTTTAGTCTTTTTTTCTTCTTCTTCATAGAAAAGTGGTGTCTGATGCGTTATCTTCTTAGTTGTATTGGGAATAAGTTGAATCAGAAGTCTTGAAGGGTTCCACGTCTAATTTTCATTTGAATGCATTTTCTATACTGCGCTGTTCTCAACTTATAAATAATGATGATTTTAATATGCCTAAAACTTGTATAAGTACCTTTTTTTTTCCTAAATAGGCTTCTAAACTATTAGAAAATCTAGGAATAGACTCTTGAAGTTTTTAGTTCTAGATTGCTATTTAAGTACTGTATAGCACAAATCTTTATGGTATTTCTATAAATTTCTGTTAATTGCAAATTAAATGCCTTGATCTACAATTTTGAAGTGCAAAATATTTATTTATAATGTAGAGTTGAAATACATTTGTAGACATCTCTGCAGAGTCATGTTTTAGGTATATTGGACATTTTATTATTTATTTATTTATTTATGTTTTTATGCATTTAGTACAGGGTCTACAGGGTCTCCCTACATAGACAGGACTCATAGTGAATCTCCTGTTTTCAGCTTTCCAAGCACTGGGATTACAGGTGTGCACCGCCATGCCCAGTCTCAATCGCTATCTCAGCGCGCCCTGAGGGGCGGGGCCATGATAGCACACCAGGGATCGAGCCCTGGCCCTGTGTCTGCCTAAGCAGGCTATCTGGCCAGCCTATATTGGATATTTTATATCATCGTATTAATCACAGTAAAATGATGTTAGGATAGAAGCAGGTCATATCAAGTTCAGGCTTAAGTGAAATGTTTTCCCCTGTGTATTTTGTGAGCAATGAACCCTTCCCTAAATACTCAAGATCCAGGAGTGGCTGTGAGTGAAAGTGACAGCATGTAAGTATTTGCCAACCTGAAGCCTGGCAGCCCTTTGTACGGGGGATGCTCTCCAGAAGCCCGCTGTTCTCAGCTTTGCCAGTGAGCCAGTGATACTCACGTACCAAGGGTCACCGTGCTGAGCAGTGGGATCGTGCTGCAGATCCAGCGTTCCCTGGGGGCCAGGAGAGGGTTGGTACCGGTGTGCTCACTGGGCTCCTCACTCTTCTGTGACTCAGCTCATTTCACCTCAACATGCAAATGGGCTGTCTCGCAGTTTCTGTGGGTCAGGAGTCTGGGATGGGCTCTCTGGCACTAGTGTGTGGTCTTGCCGGGCTAAAACCAAGGCCTGTTATTGCTGAAGTCCCACCTGGGGCTCTGAGGTTTTTTCCTAATCTTGCTGGTTGTTGAGATTTTTTTCTCTGAAGCTCAGTTCCAAGAGGCCACTTATGCTGGTGGACCCCTTCAACAAGTGGCAGCACGCTTCTTTAAAGTCTTCAGCACTAGTGTGGCTGCCACTTCTTAAATCTTTCAGTCCTCTGTCTCTGACCTCTACGTCTTCCTTCTAGAGCTTACCAAATAGATAAGGCCCACACGGAGTAGGACTTTTTAATTCCTTCCTAAAGTTTAAAAAATTTTTTTGCTTTATACATATTTGTACACAGTTACGAAAAACAATGTGATATTTTGATTCCTACATACATTGGGTAGTATGAAACAAAAATCATTAGCATACTTTTTGTGTGTTTTTATATGTTTATTTAAACCTTCCTATTTACTGATTTATTGTTCTATACAGGGTCTCTCAAGGCTAGCTAGGTGACTGTTCTGTTTTACTTCAATGATGTCTCGTATTTTGATGTAGGTTTTGCTGGCTGTAGTGGTGGGATTCTGAGAAACAACAGCGGAAATAAATTGCGCAGGGCAGGCTAGCAGGCTGGCGATCCAGGGAGGAGCTGGTGCTGTGGTGTCCCGCAGACGGCGCGCTGTCAGAGCCGGTCTCCCTAGAGGGGTGCTCCTCTTAGCACCTTCAGCTAATCAGATGAAGCTGCCGGCCTGGCGGGGCTCACACGCTTTGCTTGCTGTATTAATTTTAATGGTAATAGTATCTAAAACACCTTCATAGCAGCATCCAGACATGCTTGACTAAGTATCGGCAGACAGCGGCCTAACCAAGTTGACATGTAACATTAACTGTGCCAGTCTTTGGCAGAAATTAGAGTGATAGAGCGGGTGTGGAAAAGTCATTAGCATATTTACTGCCTTAATTTTTTACTCCCTTATGAAGTAAAGTTCCTTTCTTCTATGTTGAGGTATATTAATCATTATTGTCAATTGTATTCACTGTGGTCTGATTTTTTTTTTTTTTTTTTTTTTTTTTTGTATTTTAGGGAAGGGTCTACAGGGTGCACAGGGTCTCACTCTTAGATCGGACGCGCAGTGATTCGCTTGTTTACAGCCTCCCAAGAGCTGGGATTACAGGCCCGCCAGCAGGCCCAGTCTCAGTTGCCGTCTCAGCGCACCCTGGGTGCGGGGCCGGCAGGCAGGTCCGGTGCTTGAACCCTGGCTCCCGTGCCTGCTTGCAGGCGCTTCAATCCGCTGAGCTATTTGGCTGACTTGGTCTGATTTTTTTTTTTTTTTTTTAAATAATATGAAGAATAAAGAAGTCTACTTCTTAACTCATTTCTGTAGAGTCTGCTTTCCAAAGGATTATTATGTCATTCAGAAAAGGAGAAGTAAAGAATAACAAGGACGAAGTTTTACTCCGTTGTCGGCCTTTTTCTTAGGCTCGAGGAGAATTACATCGTGTGTGAAGGCGTCTGCTTGCCACGGTGCATCCTTTACGCACACTACCTGGACTTCTGCAGAAAAGAGAAGCTGGAGCCAGCCTGCGCAGCCACCTTCGGGAAGGTGAGTGCGTGCCCAGCCAGCACTGCTGCGCAGAGGAAGGCGGGCAGGCGGCCCATGCTACCGTGAGCCCAGTCTTTGGAAAGCAGGCTGAAGTGCTTGCTCTGCGGGCACAAATAAAGCTCTTAGTGTAGTGTGTGGAGCTGCCGCAAGGCTGCACCTTGGGCCATAGAGCCCTGACCACTGGGAGCGCCAGTGTGAGTCTAGGGCAGGCTCTTTCCCTTCAGGAGGGGTACTTTAAAGAGGGTGCTGTGGCTGTGCGGAGAAGCAACAAGTGCAACTGACTGACCACGCAGGCAGGGGTCGTCCACATTGTTTTGGTTGTCCCATTCTGTGAGCTTTTATTTTATTATCTAAGTAGTTTTCCCAAGTCTGTTATGCTCACAGTATGCTGATACCCCAAATCTGAAGACTTTATGATGGGATTGGTGGATTTCTTCCATTTAAAATAGTTCTTTTCGGGCTGGCCAGATAGCTCAGTGGACTAAAGTGCCAGTTTAGGCAGAGCGCAGCGCCCAGGGTTCCGTCCCCCGCGGGCTTTGCCAGCCCCGCCCCCAGGGCGCGCTGAGATGGCCATTGAGACAGCGTGGTGGCGCGCCTGTAATCCCAGCACTTGGGAGGCTGAAAACAGGAGAATCACTACGAGTCCGATCTATGTAGTGAGACCCTGTAGATCCTGTCCTAAATACATAAATAAAATAAAATAATTCTTTTTTACCCACACTGTATGGGATTCTACTGACTGGCACTACTATATTTTTATATGTTGGTATTTTGAGGCTCAGGAAATAATATTCGCCTTTTTTGGGAAGCCCTGTCTTTCAAATCCTTGTCATGATTCATTGAGAATCAAGGTTATGCCAAGAATCTGTGAGAAGCTCGGAACTCAAATACTGCATCTTGTATAAACAGAGATCCAAATTCTAACATGCAGAAGGCCTACTTAGCCAGAAAATAATGAATCCTGTGACCTAGGTTTCCAGTTTTCAACAACTTGATTTACTTTGAAGACCGTTACAGATGCAGTGTAATATGGCACATGGCGACCAAGTGCCCTGGGTCCTAACCGTGACCCAACCAGCTGTGAGACTGCCTGCACGGTGCTCGGTCTCGGGGAGCCTTGGTTCACTCATGTTGTGAGCTGAGGACTTTGATTAAGGCAGTTTACAACGTCTGTGTGAATGTTACCATTTTGTGCATGTATTTTACAGAAATAATTCTTAATTGGGGTCTTGGATACACCTTAAAAATCCTACAGAAGTTGTAGACACAGCCCCAGGAAAGACATAAAGTCTGCTAGGGAATCCCCTGGGTTTATGTGTGGGCATCATAAAACCTAAGAGTTCTTTTAGGGCTGGTTGTGGGTGTTTAGTCACAAGTGAAGTTTCAGATGGATGGGACTGTTGCGAACACACTCAAGTCTTCTTTTCCACATATTGTCTCAGTAGTGACATCAAGCAAAAGCACGACGAGGAGCATCTGCGTGGTGGAGATACGGGAGCCCAGTGTGCCAACCCAAATACCTCCCTCCTCTGCTGATGTTCCTTGCCCTGGTATAAGGCTCCACTTAGCAGTTTCCTGGAACTCAACATTCCCTTTCTGAGATTAACTAGCTATGAGTGGCTTGCATTAGTAAGGTAATTATCTTTTTTTTTTTTTTTTTTTTTTAGACAATTCGCCAGAAATTCCCTCTCTTAACGACACGACGACTTGGAACAAGGGGCCATTCAAAGTAAGATATGTGGTTGAACAGTAGATTCCCTCCTTGTCCTGAGAATTTAAAATAAATATTGTATGTGTCAGTGAGCAGAACCAGGTATTTTCTCCTTAATGAAGTAGACTTGTACCAATTGTAAGAACTTAAAAAAAAAGGTGATTTCAGAATGATATTTAAAAAAAAAATTACAAAGAAGCATCATGTTATTCTATTTACTAATATAAGTGAGTCATTTTCATATTTTTTTTTTTTCGGAACCGGGGATTGAACTGAGGCCCTTGTGGTTGCCAGGGAAGCACTTACTCCACTGAGCCATCTCCCCGGCCCCTTCATTTTCATAATCTTGAAGTTATTATCAAAGGCACAAGTGTCATGAAAGTGGACATAGAAGGAGAAACGTGGCCATGCTGAGGCCTCAACACCCACAGGGCAGGGCTGCACCAGCGCAGAGGGTGTGAGAGACAGAAGGGGCTCAGCACACTGGCTGCTTCTTCCAGTTTCCAGATAATTTGGTCTTCATTGCCCCCTTCTCCCCGCAAGACGAATGATCGGCATGGACGACATCTTTGCTCATCGCTTAATGTGAACGTGAACATCAAACAAGCCATCCCCTGTTTTCCTCGTTGGTATTTTCAACGTCTCTTCTAGTTACTGCTCCTCTCTCTGCTAGTTCTTGAAAGGGAAGCTGCCAACCCACACCCTCTGCCACTTATCCCATTTTTGTTTCACTCTGCTCCTTCACTGCACAAAATAATGGTGTATTTCCACCATTTATTTGCTGCTGCTGTTGCTAAGATGCTCCGCAGGTGATGGACACAGAAGCTCTGGTCTCTGCTAGGGCTCGTGCAGCACCGCCCAGTTCTCCTTTCCCTGTGGCTTTTCTCATTTCTTCACTGTGTCCTGCTCTAATGCCCAGCCCAGTGCTGACCAGCAGAAGCACAACACAGCTCCTCATATCCTGTTAAAAAATATCTTCTAGACACAAACTTGAAAAGTGAAAAGGAAGAGGTGAAGTTCATTTATCAGACATGTCTAAACACTGTCATCTTGCCGTATAGTCAGTTCGCAACTGTGAAGGGGATATCTGACATTTCTTTCCACGCTGAGCCTTTAGAGCCCTGTGTGTTTTGCGTTTCAGCACCTGTCACTTCCTAGTCACATTTCACGTGTCCAGGGCTCACGGTATTGGGCGTATTTAGCGGCTGCTTTCTTTAGTTCCTTGCCAACATGTTGGTCCTGTGTCTGGCTTCTCTTGAATTTGTCTCTCTTGTCCCAGTGTCGTTGGCAGACCCTGACTCTGTCTTCTGTCCCATTCAGAACTTTTCCAAACCAACTTTCTAATGTTCAGGTCAGATAGTGTTTCTCCCATGTTAGAAATTCACTGGCCCATAATTTCTACTATTGGGGGTGAACTTTTTCTACCTTGTCAGCTCCACTATGATTCAATTCTCATTCTCTCTCTCTCTCTCTCTCTCTCTCTCTCTCTCTCTCTCTCACTCACTAAGGGTCTACAGGGTCTCACTACACAGATCCAACACTCCTAGTGATCCACCTGTGTTGAGCCTCCCAAGAGCTGGGATTACGGATGCATAGCCACCATGCCCAGTCTCAGTTGCCCTCTCAGTGTGCCCTGGGGGTGGGGCCAGCATGGCACGGTGGGGATCGAACCCCGGCCGCTGTGCTCTGCTCTGCCTAAGCAGGTGTTTTAATCTGCTGAGCTGTTTGGCCAGCCCTTATGATTCCATTCTGACCCATTTTATGTCTCACCATTTACTTTTTGCTGGTGTGCATGTAATCTATATTCTGTTGGCTTACTGCTTGGTACCTTTTGCTCTACCCCAGCTGTCATTTACTGCTCCTGTTCAACCCCTCAGTCCCACCCACAGGAAGTTCTTTCCCATATATATCCATTGAAATCTTACCCTCTGGAAGAGTGTCTTGGGAATGCTCTTTTGCTTATTTGTGCATCTGTTGGCTTACTGTTGGCTGCTTGTACCCTCAGAGCCGTCCGTTGGTGCCCATCTTGAAGAGGCATTGTCTCATCATCCCCTAAGCAGATAGTGACCATTCCGAGGAGCTAGATTTTGTCTCATTCACTTCTATGTCCTTTCTGATGCCTATACATAATAGATTATAATTAGTATTTACTTAACTGATTTCAGCTAGTGTTAACAGTATTGTGGTCCGAGAAAGGGATATAGAGCAGATTGAAATGGATAAAATTGATTTCTTCTAACCAGGTCAGTTGATTCCAAATTGATTCAGTGTCGCTTTATTAGTTCTACTACATTTGATTCCTACTGAGTTGCATAAGTTGAGAGAGAACAGACAGTATTTGAGGTAAAAAGATGGGGGAGAGAGGCAAAGCACTGCAGAGAAATCCTGTCCACAAGATCCAGGAGGAGGCCTGCAGGCTGCTGAGAAAGCCAACTAACCCTGGAAGGAGCCTGGAGGATTAGGGATGAATCATTAACCCTGCCGCCCATTGTGACATCAGGCTTTACACTTGGTGACTCCTGGCAATTGATTGGGGTATCTGAGAGCCCCAGGTGTGACTGAGGCCAAAGCATTACAGTTGTCCTCCTGCCTTACTGATGGTAGGCTGTTTGCTTTCTATGATATGGTTAGCACATTTTTGGTATTTTTATAAAAGAAAGTTCCTCACCTAAACTGTCCTTTGATAGACCAAGATCTAGAACTTACAAGTCTTGTAAATGGTAATGTTTTGATGTGATTACTTTTAGCTGGGTGATTTTCCTGACTTTATTTCTAAGAGATAGGGCTTTGCTTTGGGGATAGTACATTACAAGGTGACATAGTCCAGTAGTTAAGAGGATAGGGCTTAAGATGTGGCCAGTTTAGGTGTGATCTCACGCTCTCGTCGATGGCAGTGTGCTGCCACTTTTCATCAGCAAATTGGCTTATGATGTTTCCTCTGATTGTTGTGAGAATTAAATGGGAAAAGTATGGGAATGAATGAAAGAACAAATGTTTCCTACCTCACTATTTGGAATAATAGAAATTAGTTACTGAATATACAAAAACTTGGTAATACAATCAAAAGTTTCTGTTTATTGAATACAACTTGCGTGTGTACATGAGTGTTCATTGTCTCCAGTCTTCCCAGTAAGGACATAAGACTGGGATTACTGAGGAGACTGAGGTTTGCAGGATGCTCACTAGCTCCTGGCCAAAGGTGCTGCGCGGTCTCAGTGCTCCTGCTCATGTGAAGGTTCGTCTAGGAGAGCACAAGGCCACTCTCTGACGGCAGTCCTGTCAGGACGCCAACTGTTGGGTGGAGCTTGTGAGTCCAGAAGTACAGGTTTTGTTAAGATTTCTTAGTGAGCTTATGTTCTTAGATTTTATTATATTAGATTATTCCTCAAAAGGTGAATAATATTTTATTAAGCCTCAATCATTAATTCCATAGATATTTATGTCTTACATAGATGTACATTTGCAATATCAATGCAATTTTACTTTTTGCTTTTCAATTTTTTTCTAAGCATTATTTTATAGCTTACAAGCATCTTGCAATGGCTGTTTAATATATTATAAATTTATATTGTATGGAAAATATTTTTATGTCTATAGAATATAAAAACTGAATGAAACAGAATTATAGATGAAGTAACCATATCCTGGAGAATCAGGAAATCATAATTTCTCCCCACTTTGAAAAACTTATTTTGTTGTTGTAATAACATCTAATAACCCTAAGAAAGCTATTACTAAATATTTTTAAAATTATTCATTTATTCTAAGTTTGTTAGGTGGTATATTAAAATATATTAATATCATATAACTGTTTTGGTGATGATTAATAACAGGTTTTCAACTTTGCCAGCTTTCCATAGGATGCAGCATGCCCAGGCATTCCACTTAGGCTTGGCACACAGAATTTATTTTGGATTATGATTAATTTAAAAACTTGTGTAGTGGGACAAGAGAGCCTCATTGTCTCTAAAACTGACTTCAGAGGGCCAGCCTGATAGCTCAGCAGACTGAAGAGGCTGCTTAGACAGAGCGTAGGGGTTCCATCCACAGCATGCTGTGCCGGCCCTGTCCCCATCCCCAGGGTACACTGAGACAGAGATTGAGACTGGGCGTGCTGGTGCACTCCTGTAATCCCATGCTTGGGAGGCTGAATACAGGAGAATCGCTATGAGTTGATCTACGTGGTGAGACCTTGTAGACCCTGCAGACCCTGTGCCAAATACAAAGAAAAAAAAGAAAAGAAAAGAAAACACCAACCCTGACTCTGAGTGTCTTAG
>NDGN011311306.1:0-17099 GCA_002564285.1 Tympanoctomys barrerae
CGATCTAGTAGTGAGATCCTGAACACCCTGTAGACCCTTCCCTAAAATACCAAAAAAAAAAAAAAAGAAAAAAAGAAAAAAAAAAAAAGAAAGAAAAAAGAAAAGAATAGCTCAATATCTTCTCGGAGTTTACTAAGCCACACTATCCACTTATAAAAGTTATTCCTTCGAACATTGGCTCTCAACTATAGCACTATGTCTTTAAATTGCTCTCCCAAAATACTAGCATGTGTTTTGAAATTCTGAGGAGAGGTAACACTATTAAACAGAGATCATACTTTCTTTATTCCTCGAGTTGTCATTGTCACACATGGAAGAACTGGAGTTAAAATAAATATGAAAGGAACTAAGTTAACTATGGCTGCTTTGAATTAATGAAACAGAAAGGTTAAAAAAAACTATATATAAAGAAGTTATGATAGGTGACAGGGATATAGCTCAGTGGCTTAAGTACCTGGCTGGCAAGTGCAGCATCCTGGGTTCTATCCCTGGTACTGCCAAAAACAAACAAACAAACACCCTTCACTTTTAAGAATCATGATAAAGAATTATGAGCATAAATGAAGATGATTTTCCGGCCGCTAGGTTTCTGGATGGGCCTTACTGTGTGGTCTGGTGAAACAGCTGTGTATCTCAGCTTGCAACGACTGTTGGCACAAGTGAGCGTGAGTGGTCGTAGGCAGCTTCGAAAGGCAGCATTCATGGTAAGTGAGCTATTTTGATAACACTGCAGAAACCTTTGTTTCAGAAATCTTTAGTTGGAATAATGGACCAGAAAAAGGCTTTTCTAATTCTCTTTACTTTGCAGTTTCTACTCAAAGACGCAGTTCTCATTCTGAAAGGAAAATAAAATACTCCTACGTCTTGCTTCCATGATGAGATATATTCGAGAGTAATGGGTGAACGAGTTAGCATTTGTTTGCTGTACTTTAATGAAGTACTTTGAAATGCTTCTCATTTTAAGATAGAAGTTAAGAGTGTATGAAAAATACTTTATTCTGTGGGCAAACTTGCTAGTCAGTGGAGCAAAGTTCATTTTAAATCTCATGTCATCAAGAGGAGTAGCTTTACTGTCTCTTCTTTCTATCTTTCTGTCTGTCTCTGTCTCCGTCTCCCTCTCTCTCTTTCTCTCTCTCTCTCTCTCTCTCTCTCTGTCTCTCTCTCTCCCCCTCTCCTCCCTTTCCCTTTTTCTCTTCCTCTCTCCCTCCTCTCTGTCTCTCTCTCCTCTCTCTCTGTAAACCTGCTCTATTATAATAAGCTAAGATTCCAAAAAATGACTAAGTACAGCAAACAAAGTTTGTGTCTTTGACTCACTTATTTTTTTTTATTATTCAATAAATCTCAGAGAAGAAAACTAGCATAAGTGAAATTTTTTTTGTTAATCTTCCCAGGTATAGGTCAGATTGAGCTCATTGTGGCATAGAATTAGAATATTAGGTGTTTTCTGTTTTAGTGTTCTGTACAATGTAACATGAATTTTGCATGAAATAATCTCACAACAGTCTAATACAATTTATGTTATAAATTTTTAGAATAACGTGATATACCCTTTGCTACAATTCACACAAGACAAATACAAGTTAAATATTTTCCTATAGTTATTTTTGGGAAGAAACGTAAAAGAGAATGAAATAGTGCTTAGCTGTTAATAAAGAAAAATTAATTTAAAAGACCTAGAGGATACTGTGAGTGTGGCTTAGTGGTAGAGCTGTGGCTCATCCCACTCCAGTGCTGGAGTCTAAACCCCAGCACAAAAAAATCCACTAGAGAAAATGATCTGTTTACAGTGACAGTCAGCAGATTTATATTCCTCATGATGTGTGTGTTTGTGCATGCACGTATGTACGAATATAATACCTTTACATGTACATGTTGGAATTTAGCTTTACATTGAAGACATACATTATTTCTTTTTGATTATAGAAACCTGCCAGTTTGTTTCTACTTGTGTCAGTTTCTCCTGAATGTTATGAATGATATTTTAATGACTATAAAACTGCACTTAAAATTATATTGTAAAATTCATACTTCTTATACTATTGATTTTTTAAGAGAAGAAAGGGTGTTCAATGAAGATCAGATTTGGCATCAGTGGGCTGTAAAAATAAAGGTTGGAGGAGACTGAGGCAAAAAGAGAGAGATTGAGAAAGAGAGAGCGGAGCGTAGAATATCACTTACCATATCCGTAACAGAAATTATTTCTGAGTAATGGATTTTTCAGTGATTGTTTACATCCTTCATTTTTTAAAATTGATTTCTATGAAATTCACCTTTTTTGTCCTGTAACATATTACATTTTGTCGTATCACATTAAATACATATTTAATTACTAGATATGAAAATGCAGTGATTTTTATTAAACAAAAAAGAAGCTCTTTTCATCCACAAGAATTCTATTAATAATAATCATATTTTTCCTAGGAGCCAAGGAAGAATGACATTATCTATGTCATGGTACATTTGTGATGTGTCATCCAAGTTACAATTTAAGGGCTGGTGAGACAGCTCAGTGGACTAAGCACCTGCCTAGGCAAGCTCAGGGACCAGGATTCTATCCACAGCACCACCTGCTGCACCAGCCCCACCCCTGGGTGCGCTGAGCCAGCTACCGAGACTGAGAGTGGTGGCACATGCCTATAATCCCAGTGCTAGGGTGGCTGAAAATGGGAGGATCAATAGGAGTCTGACCTGCATAGTGAGTCGCTGTACCAAATACATTAAAAAAATAAATAAAAGTTACAACTTAATATCACCAAGAATGAAGATGACTTTTAAATTTGTATGGAATGCATCCATAACTTTTTTTGTCACTAGATCAATCTTATACCAGCCACTACACTTAATGTTGATGTACGTATTGTTTCACATGCACAATATTTCAGTGAAATTGAAAAGCATCTCAAAGTATAATAAGTTTGCTTAAACATTTACTGCAAAGTCACTTTAGTGACTTAAGAAGAATTTTAAGATCACTTTTAAGAATTTTAAGATCAGTTCTTGTAACTGTTTCATGCTTATATTCTCCAAGTCCTCATCAATGTCCCCTGCATCTTCATGATTTTGCGGTATAGAACAATTGAGTTGTTTGTGTTACAGCAAATCATCGCACGTAGGTGCTGGCTGAGAGCTATCAGAGCCTATCTATCCTTACCCATTTTTACCTGACATATTTTATTCCTTGGATTTATGACATGTCTAACTGACATCATAGTCACTCCACATACATGACTTTCACTTTCCCTGGAAAACTGAACCAGCAAGAAAAGTAGATTTTGGGGGGGGGGGCAGCTCAGCCTACCCTGGGGGTAGCATGTGCTACCAACCTCGGTCCCTGTGTGCTTGCTTAAGCTTGCCAAAGCAGGTGCTTTAGACAACTGAGCTGTCTCGTCAACCCCTAGATGTCATTTTTAATGAAATTTTTCCCTGAAGGTATGCAACATTTCTAGAAGTAGTGTTGTTTTTCTCCTTAAGTTGGGTAAGTACCTCACCACATTAAAAAGGAATATATGCTGTGCTTGAGGAGACCAAGTGCTCTGAGAAGGTTTTGCTGTAGTATTCTTCCTCTTTTTTTATTTCAGTCAGCCTAAGTGTACTTTCTCTTCTAAGCCATTCTGAAACTACCTTTGCTTCCAGATTCCTTCATCTTAAGCGCTCAGCTGAGTAGTGGGCAAAGTTTGAGATGGACTTCAGGGACTAGAGAGGTAGATTCCTTCCCAATGTATGCCTGATTAGGTAACAAAACACCTTCTTTCCTCCAGTAGTTTACCTGTCCCTCTCTACTAACTAGTTACAGGGGGTTTATATAGCACAATATTAATATGGTAAGTTTTTCTTGTGGTACCCTTGTATCAATTATCTACTCTGACAATTTACGATGCCCATTTTTGTTTTCTATACAATATAGGAAGCTTCCCTATGACCTCAAGTGTGGAGGAATTTGTATAAGAACATGAGTTTCATGGGGTGGGGGTGAAAAAACAAAAAGGAGAATGAGAGCGAGGGAGAATTGAAAAGAGTTTAGGAGATTATCTTGCCTTGCCAATAATATTGTTATTGGATGTCAGCGGCGAACCATCCTAGTGCTGTTGAGGTAAAACAGTTAAGAAAAGCAACCCCACAAAAGAACAGAGAATCCCCGGATAGGCTGACAGGACACAGCACCATAAAGAGCCAACAGCCAGGATCAGCGGGACGTCAATTAGTCTTTCCGGCAGCAGCACCTGCTCCTAATTGGCGAGAAGCGCTCGCCAGGCACTGAGTGCTCGCTAGCTCAGTTGCCCCCTGCATATGCTGAGAGGAGCAGGGGAGCGGATTGCTGCGGCTTCGGTGCCGCGGAGTCAACGTGCTGAGCGAGGAGCCACAGATAGAGGGCAGACGGACTCCTGGCAGCAGCCTGGAGTTACTTGCTTATGATAAGTAAGGCAGTTGGCATGCACCTCAGAGCGTGGAGAACGATGCGGCCGCGTCTCCTGGACTCACAGGCTCAGGTGTTTCGCTGTGCTCTGCATTCCTTAAAATCTCCAGTCACATGTTTGTGATGATGCCAAAGTGGACTTTAGTGGCTCACAGAAACAGGAAGTCTAACGAGTGAAGGTATCGTCTCGAAACTAGATTATGAGAGCTGATTGCTTTTAAAGGGATGTTCAGGAGACAGCCCCGGCAAGGAAACTTGCTGCCTAATCTTACATGGAGGACAGATGAAACTTTGAACCACAAGTAAGTTCTTTCCTCCCCTCCACTCTTTTCTTATCTTTTCAAATGTAAGGCAGCAGTAAACTAAAGAGAAAGTTAAGCCCTTGGTTCAGCATAATGCATCTGTCATAGTACTTTCCGATGTGCTTGTTCAAAGAGCAGAAGGGCGGTGGTGTGCAAGCAATTATCTGCTGCAGGGTAAACACCGCCGCACGGTCCCTCTTCTTCTAGATTACAGAGTGGCATTGTCATGTTGTGGATATGTCATTGTAATCCTTACAAAGGCACATGCTTTTAAATTGTAACTGTGGTTTGTTGTTTAAAAGAGTAAAATCCTCAGTCACTCTCCCTCCTTCCTCCTCCCTAAAAACAAGGAAAAAGGCACCAGAATTGACGTGCTCGGCTTTGTTTCCATGCATGCGCACGTTGACTTTCTGTTTTCTGTGTAGTAGGGAGGGAGGTTTTAGTTGGTAGGGGAGTTAAGGTGGCGAACTGGAGCACAATGATTGGTGTGAGTGTTTTGGGCCCCGCTATGACATAGAGTATCCTGGTGCTTTCATTCTAAATGTTTTAGCGCACTAGAACATCTATCTCTTTTTGAAAGTATCTAGGAGCATTAACCATTTAGAATTTGAATCTAGGTCGACTTTGTCCTTCTAATACAAAGTTAATGCTAGAGAGTCCTAGCAGGGCTTCTGCTTTGGGCTCTGGCTTCTCTTTTTCAACACACTTTAGTAGCCACAGAGCAGGTGGGCCGTGCACAATGAGACTCAGGCCCTGTCTGTAGGTAGTCTAATGTGTGACTCCTGGACACACAGCTGGTCACCGGTTCCGTGGAGTTGTTGCAGGCCTTCAGAGCGCCTCTGTGAGCAGCAGGATCATGTGATGGCCCCGTATAAGGTTAACCCCAAGGCACACTCATTTACTCTCACAAAAAAGCCAGTTATCAAACACAGTAACCAAACACTCAAGTCATTGTGTTGCTTAATGTTAGAGAAGTAAATGATGTGTTTTTAAAAGAGTATTTATATTGGAGGCACAGAATGCTGCCTGCAGGCTGCACACCATGTAGGAAGCCTTCTTGTCCAAGAACAGGTGCACTTGTTTTTCCTCTGTAAACTGGCTTCACTACTGGTTTCTTTAGTTCGCTTAAGTTGTGGCTGAGTACTAGCCTGTGTATTTAGCAGTGTGTGTGAGTCTTCAAGTTTCAGCTACTCGATACTCCTGACTGTAGACTCATTCTCCTATGAAATAAAAGTATAATTTAATGGGCGCCCCTTTGTACTGTGTGGTGACCTCCCCACCTCCTAGCAGTTCCAATGAAATGCCACAAAAGTCATCTCCACGCATTAACCCTTCCAGGACCAACAAAAGGTGGTGCAGGATGCTGCCTCTGTAGAAAATTATGGGGTGATTCTGATTGTCATTCCTTAAGAGAGCTAAGCAAAAGTTTTTCTTGAATATTGAAAAAAATTTTTCTCCACTAATATTATTTGATGATATTAGTAAGTGAAGTATAAGACTCGTTTAACGGGAAATGAATAGTTTTAATTCTGAGAACCTGAGTTCATGTTACATATGCATTGCATTTTTTAATAAGCAGAATATATTTATTGAGCAAAAGAAAGCTCCTGTCTGAGACAGGGACAGGAGGGGGGCTGAGGGGTAGTCCCCTTAGAGGTGCATTACAATCTTGTTTTTTATGCTTTCCATGTTTTAGTTTTGCATAGTGTACATTATATTACTCATATCTTTTTATTCTCCAGAGTTCTAAACAGGCAGACAAGCTGTTGTTTTCACCATTTGCAAAAATTTTCCAGTATTTTGGTACACAGCCTAAGATTGAAATTAAATCCAAAAATTAATTATTTACCTTATCAAAGAACATCACTTTTCTTTGATCAAGTAGTGTATGTCAAGCAAATATATGAGCAGTTAATGATTCCCTTTTGTTATCCCTTGATCGTAAGGACTTTTACTTCCCAAAAATATAATGTGATTTTATAATAGAGTAAAAAGTAAAAATAAATGAAGTAATTGCCAGTGTGAGAATTTTATAAGGGTAAATAAGTATGCTACCTCTTCTTATAAATGTGCAGATAAAGTTTGAGAGGACAGGAACTTTGTTCTTACCCATATAGTGTAACATGATATAAACCTCTCAGAAACCAGCTTTTTTCTCAACATTTTCTTTTGCTTCTTTTTTTTAATCTTAACATTTTCTTACATAGAAACCTCTGTACATATTTATGTTTTACTATAGTCCCAAAGCCTGGAAAAAATATAGGGTTTAAGTTTCACTAAGGATTTCACTATGAATATATATCAAGCTGGCAGTAACAATAAGCAAAATAGTCATAGTGCTCCTTACTCCAGTGGCCATGTGTTGTGTAAGTTGAAATTTTACTGGGAACTCTGGATGTAGTTTGCCATCCTGGTCATAATTTTGTTCCATTTTTGAATGAGTCACTCTCCTTACGGAAATCCTGATGTACTGGAAGATTTTGTCATTCCATGTATCCATGGCTTTTGCTTGCAAAAAAAAAAAAAGATCCTGCGATTATCCAACTGAAATGGCTGTTGTAAACAGAGATGACTCTCCAGAGCTGGTTTTGCTGTTCTCAGATAAAGCTGTGTGCATATATATATATATATATATATATGAATTGTATGACTTATCATTTCATAATGTTACTCATTGTGGATTTAAACTAGCAATGATCTATGGGACTTCCTTTTTACTTTTTCTGTAGCAGGCATTGAACTCACAGTGTGGCGCCTGCCTGGAAGGAGCTGTGCCACTGAGCCACATCGCCTGAGGCTCTTTCTGTACTAATTTCACGTTCACATATTACTGGGCTGTACACAAAGTTATTCAAAGGCACTGCGGGAATTCATGAGTGACCCCAATCAAGTTTGAGTGAGCAAAGAAGAGCCACTCTGAGTCATTTATGGCAAAACCATGTTCTCTTTGTAAAATCTGTGTACAAATTGCAAGGGTGCAAAGTGCACAGAAACTGAGCTAGTAGGTGCTTTTCTTTTAAATTGAATATGTGAGTGGAGTCATTTAGTTCATATGAAAAAAGACAGAAAATAGGGCAACCCACTTTCTAGGACCCTTTCTGTCTCTCATAGACTGAAGCTATCTTTCCCTTAATAAATATTTCCTGCTATTAAAAAAAGACAGAAATTGCAAGTGATACCATTACGCCTTACACACTGGGAGCATTAGGAGGGGGATTACTTTAA
Source organism: Tympanoctomys barrerae (assembly GCA_002564285.1). Taxonomy (NCBI): domain Eukaryota; kingdom Metazoa; phylum Chordata; class Mammalia; order Rodentia; family Octodontidae; genus Tympanoctomys; species Tympanoctomys barrerae. The sequence goes on from NDGN011311306.1 coordinate 7,942, forward strand.
ATGTGAACCTGAATAGCGTGGCCTTGGTGCAGAATCAACACCTTGCAGGGACCAGCAAATTGCCAGCATTGGAGGAAAATGAGACCAAACGTGACTTGGTCTCAGGCTGTAAGCAATAAACCTTTTCATGCATCAGATACACACATACAGACAGACATGCACAACTAATTATTTAATAGCCAATTCTTAAAACCTCAAGTTGTGATCCCAAACAGTATTATTTTCCAGGGAAACATTAATAACCCCCCCCAAATATTGTTCCTCAATATTTCCTTTTATAACTCAGTCTATCAGAGTTTGTGTAAAATCAGCCAGGCTCTGCAGTAACAAATCAGTTAATTGCTAAATCTTCTATAATAATATAATTCTATTAATGTAGTAGCAACCACATCTCAAGAAGAATGTGTATCAACACTAATGACAACAGCTAATTTCTATAATGAAGAGTAAAAGTTGCTACCCGTGCACTGTAACAGAAAAATTTCCTTTTGTCTGATAAGGTGATTATAGATGGTACTAAATTTTGAACATTAGAGCATGGCCATGAGGCTACAAATGCCGAGGCAAAGGCAGTCATTAATTCAAGAAGCTAAAGAAGTTGAAGCATTTCTTTCCATTGGCCTGGCAAATGGAGAGATTCCAAGCTTGTTTATTGTTCATCATGTTGGATAAGAAATTGACAGGAGGTGTAACTTCTTCATGGTTTTTAGAGTGTAAGCATTCTCAGGCCATGGCAGATGTGTAGTTCCTATTACTTTGTAAAGTCATTCATTCTCCTGCCTAGTGAAAGGGCGGGTTTCAGACAGAAATAAGCACCATTTCCTGAATGGGGGAGGACAGCACTGTGTGCAATGAAGCGCGTCATTCAAGCAGGAGCCCAGCTAATGAATGCTCTCCCTGTTGCGCTCAGGGAGGTGTCAGAGTGAGCCTTTTCTGATTCTGCACCACTGAATCCTTATGGAAATGCAAATTGTTTATCCAAGGACAGTGACTTTCCTTTTTGCTTCACTACTTAAAAGACTGATTTCTTCAATTTTACAGCACACCACTAGAATCCAGAGAAGAGTCATTAAAACTAGGTGAGCGTTTGCTGTTTCTTTAGAACCTGACTTCACAGTCTGAGATGCAGAGACATAGAATAGGCCATCAAAGAGAGACATAGAGACAGTGGTACAAAGAAAGAGAGGAGAAGAAAAGAGAGGAAGAGAAAAAGAGGGAAACACTGAAAGAAGAGGGGAAAGAGAGCAGAGAGAAACTAAGATGCCCTGTGAGGAAGAGACATTTACAGAGAGCAGTACAGGTAGAGACTTCAGACACACAGGGAGAAGCAAGTCCTGGTGGATGGAAAGTCACACAAAGGGAAACGGATGGACAGAGAAGACAATGCAAAAGGCAAGTGGAAAACAAAACATCACAAAGGAAAAGGGGATAGAGACAACATTGAAGAGTCAGAGAAAGATAGGGAAGGAGAGAGGAAAGGGAGATGACAGAGAAAGAGAGAGAGAAGGAGAGAGAGAATTGTGTGAAAGAAGGTGTGAGGTGCCATTTTTATAACTGCTGATATAAAACAGAACCAGCTGGAAATGAGCTTTAATACGGTTTGAGTTCCTTATTATCAGTAATGAATTTTTTTAATTTCTCTGAGCCCTGGTTTATGTCTATGAATGGAGTAATCAAAATTACACTGAAATCCATATAGAATATATAACATATATGATCCACAGACAGCAGGTAAAGAGGCATTGATACACATCATAGGTCATTATCTACATAGAATTTTTCAGTGTAAAGTGGTGGGGCCAGTGCCTTAGTCAATTTTATTTCTTTTCTTGTATTCTTCACAGAATACAGTGAAGCATTGATCTGAGGTATTATCTTCTACTTATGTTATTGTTTTTGTGAGTTATAAGAGTGTATTTCTTCATGTGGTGCTTCATGCAACACATTTTGGTACATCTACTAACTAGCTCAGTGTTGAGAAGCTAGTGATTCCTTAATAAAATTTTAATAAATGAATACATATTTGATCTGAATATGAGTTTTCCTGAAATAAGAGAAAGCCCAAATGATGGTTTGGTATTTACTATGAAATGTTGCCATGAAACAGTCAATTTCATCCTCAGCTTTCCAGATAATAGTGGTGCTGATCAGCAGCGGCACTAGAGTAGATGTTTCCCTGCTGGCCACCCCACTTCCGGGAACCAATAGACATGAAAATAGTTTTGCATACGTATATTAGTTTTATTTTGATGGTAACCTGCTTAATGCCTGGACTATGGAGAAAAGGTAGAAATTTTGGAAAAGATAAGTGAATTATAACAGTAATGAAAGACAGGTTAAGGATAATTAAACTAAGAAAAGGCATAAATGTTAGAAGTGAAAATTTTTTTGTAAAAAAAAAATGAGGTGTACCTGTATTTATTTTTCTATATTCCATGAAGAAATAGGAGAAATCTCATCAAAAGTGTGTGTATAATCTACAAATAAAAATGGATATTTGAAAATTAAAGTCCCTAGCTATATGGCAAATTATGAGAAAATAAGCCATTTTGCAGAAAGTAATTGAGGAACTCAAAATTTAAATTTCTTTTGTTTAGAAATTTAAAAATCTTGAATTTTAAATACTGACTCTGTTAGATAGGTATTTTATGAATATTATAAGAAAATAACTAAAGAATGTAAAAAAGGACTTATTTGAGAATTTTCCTTATTTACTTTGATGAATTGTTGAATTTGTGTCATAAATAAATGAGGAAAAAAGTTCAGTTCTGCTCTATAACAGGCATTTTTAATGATGCTTTTAAATAAATTATCCTTTAAATTCTACAAGACAGGGAATATAGAACAGAAGTCTCCTCCCTGATTAACTTTATTTCTGAATATGCCTACATGTGTCCCTTCATTGAAAGGTGTTGAAGATCTATTCAATAACCTTGCATTCTCTTAATTTCTGTAAAATAAGTAGCACTGCTCTGTTTCGGAACAACAGTTGCTGTTGCACCGGTGTTCTCGTGCTTTGAAAAAAATAAAACAAAAAAATCTCCAAACGTATTTTCAAGGCTTATTGAGGAATTATCACTCAGGATAGATTGTGTTCTGAATAGCAGAGATGACACAGATTTTTATTCTCTATCCATAAATCAGGGTTGAGATTAGCATACAATCTTACACAGCTTTCGATAGTAAGGTTCGAACACTTTTCCAATCTTGGTAACTTTGATGGAACGCTTTGTGGCACTGAGGACGTACCACAGCAAACAGCACTGGAGTGTTTCCGGCCAACAACGCAGGTCAATTAAACAGCACACACGCGCACACACACACACACACACACACACACACACACTCAAGGCATTTCCTTAGAGTTCATGTTTATTTTAAAGCAGCAAGTATGCATCATGGAGAAAATGTCAAATTACGCATATAATGAAAAATATAATTTTCTATCTCTTTCAATCAATTCTGCATATAAAATGTTGCTCAACACTTTCTGGGATTTCTTAATTGATGCATCTAAGTCTACATCTTCTGCATCTGTATATCTATGTCACCTGTATGTGTATAGTTATATTATCTATATCAATGTGTTGATTCAAGGTTTGTTTTGATTTTACTACTTAAACATTTGGCTCCATTGTATGATCTATATGGATCTCCTTTCCTATTTCTGGCTCCAAAATCCCTAATACCCATTCCTTAAAGAAAATGTCTATTATTTCATAGTTCCTGAGCTTATCAGTCCATGTTCAGTTGGATCTAAGTCCGAAACACCATAGCAGAAAGGTGTGGTAGAGCAAAGCTTCTTGCTTCATGGTGGCGAGGAAGCAGGAACCAGGAAGGTCACCAGGCATCCAGGAGTCACAGCCTAGCTGAGTCCTCTGGGTGGTGCCACATGGACCTGCCCAGTAGTGACAATGCCAGTTCCCTCAGGTGACTCCCAAGTGAGCATGTGGACAATCAACGTTAACCATCATGCCAGCCCTATCCCCTGTGTTCTGTCTCAGATTTCATGTACAATAATTTATCATAAATTATGATTATATTGATTTGCCTATCAGTGGTATATCACACATTTTGTGTAATATATGTATTTTTTTGCTTATTTTTTGAATACCTACCTAAATATTTTTGCAAGACATTCCACAGCTACAGGCAATACATCTGCCAAGTGTTCATAAGTATCCCTCATTTCCATACTTTTTGGAACACCCAGCCTCTTTTCAGTAATATCAGATTCTCATTGGGACCCCACAGCTACTAGGAGGGGGCCGAGTTAAACTTGAATTATTACCACAAGATGGAATTGGGGACGTGGGACTCAGCTATACACTTCAATTCCCAGACAGTAAAAGAAGAAATACAATAGAACAGTAACAAACTTGAACTTGCAACATTGAATTTCTTAGCCTTTTTGCTGCTAGGTATTGGTGAAAGCTCATCTCCGTAGAGCCCTGCCGACAATAGGGAAATCATTGATAAAGGTTATGGGGCAAGAGCTAAGGATGACAAGCTCAGCATCGGAAAGTCTTCCTCATTAAGTCTGTGTTTAACAGGTGGTAGTGGAGGCACATCTGGTGGACCTTGCATCAAACTTGTTCCGGTAGAGGTGGGGCTCTGAGTGCACCTGGTGCTTTGGGTGGCAGATAGAAGCTGAGCTTCCCACTTCATCAGCATTTTCTCTAGGTATTGCTACTGCAATGAGGAACGAGTATTCAGGGTTGTAGCTACAGTACATAGATTAAATAGATGATAGATAGGTTGATAGACTAACTTATGTAAACATGAAGGCCAACAAGACCCAAAGATTGCAGATTGGATTTGTAAGATTGCCATCTGCATCTGGCAATCTTATAAATCCAGGAAAACCTAGAGTACATTTTCATTCCATGTCCACATATATAGACTGGAGAAGACCCATTTTCCAGCTGGGAAACAGGCAGAGGAGGAATTTCTTTATTCTCTCAGTGATGTGCAGGGCTTCAGGGGATTAGCTCAGCACTGTGAACCTGAGGACAGACAATATTCTAGTGCCTGCAATGGCTTGTGTCCAGATATCCCTGAAAATCACCATGAGGGCATAGGTGGACCTTTATTGGAGGTGCTGAATCTAGTGTGCAATGCTGCAATTAAGTATATTGGATTAATTTGCTGAATTCATGCACCTACAATATTTAAATAGCAATGGGATACCCATCTCTGTGACTTCTAGGTCAGTCTACTGGTTGGCTTGGCACTGACCTAAGCCTGGTTGCCTAGACAGAGTATAAAAGGGACAATGAAAGCTCCTGAGGTCCCTTGTTGCTTTGCTACCTTCTGCTTGCCGTGAAGTCATTCTCTGCTGCAATACCACCCACCCTGCCAACTATGGACTGAAACCTCTCCAAACTTGAGCTAAATAAACCTTTTCCCCTTTAATTTTGGTTGCAGGTATTTTTGTCTCTACGATGAGAGAAAAGTAACTTAAGACAGAGCCCAATCAAATGCTAATCTTGTACAGGAACCCTGCCATGGATGCATCCAGAATAGGGTGCCATCACATCCGGGTACCCCGGGTGCCTGATGCAGGAGACATTTAAAATAGACCACCGTACTACTGTAGTAGAGAAACTGAAAGACAGTTAATGCTTCCTTCCAAGAAAAGCAAGGTTTTTTAGGTAGAAAATTTGGCTTCCTACCTAATCCTACTAAAGCCATTGGGAGGAGGAGTAGAGTTCTACTTTTACTCTGACATTCAACCAGCATAGAGCTTTAGAACTGGCAGGCCATATTCTCTTTTCTTAGATAAAGGACTGTTTCAAAATCCTTTATCTAGAAACTTGCTTTGGAGTTCAGGCTCTAAATCTGTTGACTGTTTCATCTTAAAGCCATGTATGCTATTTATATGGAACATAATAAGGAAACTCCATGGATTCCCTGCCTTTCTGTTATGCTTTGNCCCCCCCCCCCCAGAGCCTCACACAGTCACTGGGTTAGGTCTCTAGAGTTTGTGATTAATTTATGATCCAATGTGGAGATTATGTGTGTGAGTGCTAAAACCACCCTGGGACGGATAGCCTGAATACAATATAAGGAAGGGAAAGAGGCTCGCTAGCGGCTCCAGCCACTGCTCCTCCCTTTTGGCTCTTGTTCTTTGCTGTCTTCCTCCACCATGAAATGCTGTCATCTGCCATGTGCCACTCCGCCTTGGAGCCAGCCTCATATGGGCTGCAAACTCCACCGACTGTGAGCTACATAATCCTTTCCTTCCTTGACTTTGGGTGTCAGGAATTTTGTCCCAGCAACGTGAGAAAAGTAACTAAGACACTTCTTGTTGTTTAAATTCTTAGGGGTTAAATTCTAGGACTCTTCAGAATCTTTTTGTATTAGTTGATCACATTATGTCCAGGATTGGCAGTTGTAGCAAGAATATGTGAGGAAGGGAGTTAGTCCATCCTAGTGGAATCATAAGTCTGTCCAAACCACATGGCAGTTGTGATGTTATCTCTTATCTATGAAAGCAGCCCACAGGTCAGTGGGAGCAGAAGCAGGAACTCAAGGGACAAGTGGAGTAGACCTGATAAAAAGAGGAGTGAATCAGACGAAGGGGTTGTTAGTGATCAGAAGTGGGCTTTATTCTGGGCTTATTTTGTTGAATTAAAAAAAAAAAGTACAGGGCAGGTGAGATAGCTAAGTGGACTAAGCACCTGCTCAGACAATTGCAGAGACTGGGGTTTGCAGAGACTGGGGTTCAACACCACATGCCATGCTGGCCTGGAACCCGGGCACACTGAGCTGAACACTGAGTCCGCATGTGGAGGTACACACCTATAATCCCAGTGCTGGGGAGGCTCAAAACAGGAGATCACTATGACTCCGCAATGCATGGTGAGATCCTATAACAAATATATTAGAAAAAAGAAGTAATACATTGATGGCTTGAATTGCAGGAATGAAAGAAACAGAAGACTCATGGATGCCTCCATGATTTTTGAAGTTGTAACTAAAATAGGGAGGATGAATATGTTTTAAAAGGCAACTCAAGATTTTATTGTTGAACATGTTAGATAAAAATGAATATAGTGCATGCAAATCAGATCATTTTGCAAGTTTGGACCCAAAAAGAAGTAGGGCAGGATATAAATTTTAAGAAGTGAAGACTGCTGGATGAGCTCTGAGACCCTCAGTGTCTAAGGGGAAGGATTACCTGTCAGATGCCGTTGATGTGTGCTGGAAGACAAGAACTGAGAAAGCACTTTGCTTTCAGCAACTGGCCAGCGCTATAGTGACCATGAGAAGTGATCTATTTCAGGATGAAGAATGTTTGATATGGAATTATTTTGGTGGTGGTTATTATTTTCATTTGATTTTTTTTTTTTATTTAGTACATGGTCTATGAGGTCTCACTACATAGATCAGACTCATAGTGATCCTCCTGATTTCAGCCTCCCAAGTGCTGGGATTACAGGCATGTGCCACCACACCCAGTCTCCTTGGCCTACTCAGTGGGCCCCTGGAGAGGGGCTGACACAGCAGGCCAGGGGAAGCCTCAGGCCCCTGTATCTGCCTAAGCAGGAGCTTTAATCCGCTGAGCTATTTGGCCGACCCTTCATTTGAATGTTTTCCATTTTCAAGAGCTCCCCTGCTTCTCTGTTGCTTCTTTTGCTTTGTCATGAATGTACCCTCTTATCTATCTGAGCACATTAATTATAGCTACACTTATTTTCCTGTGGTTTCATTGGACTTACTTTGTAATGTTTCCTCTTCATATTTATTATGTGTATTGGCATATTTGCATTTTTTCAGACTCCTAGTTTTCCTCAGAAGAAAAGATTAATAGATTATTTATGTCTTTCAAGTTATGTTTACAGATTTATTAGTTGAAAAATGTAGAGCAGACCAACAAATATACCCTCACACATAGTTGCTGACTGTTTATTATTTACTTTTATTCATGTAAGTATTTGCATCCTTTATTCATGTAAGTGTTTGTTTGTCAACATTATGTTAGGGGTTACAGAATGACCTTAAACTTGAAGATTCCAAGTTTTATCTGAAAGTTTGTCTTCCCAGACAGACGTGGGAGAAGCACAAGCAGAAGCAGCAGGGAAGTGGACTGAGTCAGTGCTCAGTTGGCTTGGCCCAGGCGTCCTCTTATGTTTTTTTGTCTAAAACTCGGACTCATGGCCACTTTGAATTCTGAGGCACCTAATTTACTATATCCCAGATAGACAAAGTAACAGAAAGTATCTTTGCATTAATTCTGAGGCACTGCAAGGCTCCCTGGACATCCTGTGTGTCTAAGCAGGGCTTGCCCACAGGGGAGGATGGCTAGGATATGTCACAGCGAAGAACCCACTTGTTTGCTCTCAGTCAAAGCCTGAGCCTTGGTGGCACTTTCTTCAGAACACAATCATCTTTTGATTCTGTGGCAGACAAAGACGTATAGGCAGGTTGCTCAGAACTTGGGGAGGGACCCTGGATATTTAACTAAGGCTCGGATTTAGGTTGCTCACCTGATATTACCAACCGTCCTTGTTCTTTATCACGTGCCAATTTACTAAACTTCTCGTATGTTCTGCAGGGTCATTTGGCTGATTTATCTTTCCAGTACTCCCCTACTTCAGCCATTGACAGTGTAGCTTTCTACATTTTTTTAAAATATATTATTGGGCTTACATTCACTTTTCCAATTTCATCAAACTTGTTGAAGTCAAATAATTTCTTTTACACATCTTCAGCCTTGTGTTTCAACACTGCTACTTTTAATTTCTATGCTAAGCTAAGCACATAGAGGAAAAGAAATAATTTTGGTGACTCCAAGATCTTTAACATACAAATGTAGATAGCTTAGTAGATTAAAACTCCTGCGAGCAGGCTCAGGGGCCAGGGGTTTGATCCCTGGGCCTGCCATGCTGGCCCAGCCCCTGAGGCATGCTGAGACAGCAATTGAGCCTGGACGTGGTGGTGCCAGCCAGTAATACCAGCACTTAGGAGGCTGTGAACAGGAGAATCACTGTGAGTCTGATCTAGTAGTGATACCCTGAACATCCTGTAGACCCTTCCCTAAACTACAGAAACACACACACACACACACACACACACACACACACACACAGTTTCTTTTCTTTTCTTTTCTTTTCTTTTCTTTTCTTTTCTTTTCTTTTCTTTCCTTCCTTCCT
>NDGN011311310.1:0-12638 GCA_002564285.1 Tympanoctomys barrerae
TAACTGCACTACTAACCTGTTTTGAAACTATCTCATTGCTACTTCTTTCTCAATAAAATTATTTAAATATATATATATATTTGAATAAAACAGAAAATGAGTGAAAATTTTTATATGTGCTCTGAAAGAATAAGCGGCTGTGAAGAGCAGAGTTAGATATAGTGTCACTTACCATCACCTATTATCACCCACTAAGAATCTATTTTTAAGCTCCATTTTGCCTATTAAATGTTTTTCTTTGCTTTTGAACAAGGATAAAATTTCACTGAGCTGTATGAACGATTCAAGTGATATATTTGAGATGTTATTTACATTGACACTTGAAAAAAGCAGTTTGCTGTAACTTTCCATCAGTAGGCAATTAACAAGATAATCTGAACTTTTCACCTTCATAGTAGTGAGAGCAGTAACTCAGGATGACACTGGCAGGAGGGCTATGCTTGCTATACTAATGCCATTGTTTTCTTAAGATACAGCAAGTTATAACCATGCCGGCAACAAGCAAACATAACATTCTTGATTGTAGAAACAGGTGCAATGATGGAACATTCCACTTTTGTGCTTTTTGTTCAATTCCCAGCACTGCAGACTGGTTGGCAGCAGTTAGACATATACATTGGCTTATTAAATTTTGAGGACAGGGTTGCCGTTCAGTTTTGAAATAAAGTCATTGCCACAAAACAATTACATAATCAATCTAAAATGTATAAATCCTATATATGAATATTAAAGAGATATAATTTATTAAAATGTTTTTTTCTCAATTTTATGGTTTCATTCCATGTTTCATAAAACAGTTATGACCTATATGGAACCCAATTTGCTTTGTCAGATAGGCCATAATTAGTGATTTTATGTACTGACCGAGATGACCTCAGTGTGCCCCTCAGTTTGAAAAAATTTTAGACTGATTTCTTTTCTTTCTTTCTTTTTTTCTTGTGGCCAGCTAAGCCACCCTGGGTGTGGGACTTGCTTGGTATCTGGTACCTGGGATTGAACTGCACTCCCTGCACTTGCCTAAGCTTGCCTAAGCAGGTGCTTTAGACTGCTGAACTATCTCCCCAGTCCCTACACTGATTTCTTCTCAAATCTAGCATGTGTCTATCTTTTTCATGGACTTTTTGCTTTATAAAACTTGTAATTATTATTTTAAAATGCATATATTCAACTTACCGAATAATTGTGTGTTTATCAGAACATGTTTGCAGTACATGATGATGACATTTACTGTGAGAAATTGGTACGTATAGATGACTCATCTTAATTCTTTTCATTTTTCTTTCCCCCCTCTTTCTGTTCCTTCTCTCCATCTCTTGGTTTCCTATAGACACTTGTAATTATAAATACTTCTTCTACCTCATTAAGATGCAACTTTTAAATCTGTGTCTTTATGAGGCCTATAGCACAGTAGAAGTATACATCTTCAAACTCCCTAAGATACTAGTCCTCCCCAGTCCTTAAGCTTAGTCTCCATTCATGTCTTCAACTTTATTTTCTATTTTTAATATTATTGAACATAAAGTTAGCCAGCATTATTTCCATGGCTATATTCTTATATTTTCTTCACTTGAAATTCATCTTTTGTATATTCAGCCATCAAAATTCTATCTGCACCTCTAACAAAGAAGGATGCCATGATCAACTTTTAAACACTCACAAGGAAATTAATTGTTCTGTGCTTTTTATTTTTACAGTACACTAATCATTATCTGGTTTACACTATGGTTATCCTGGAACACAAACTATTTCTTTTTAAAACTTTGAAGATGAGTTTGTGTCTATTATATCTTTGTGAATTTCTGGTTACATCATATCAAACCTGCATACAGTAGAAGTCATGTTAATGATGTCTGTCAGGTGCATGAATTAAAAAGACAGTAGTAGATACAGCAGTGTTCTCACCATCACAGGCAAAGCTGCATGCTAAGCAGTGGCCTGAGCTACATGCCCCAGAAACTTCTCTTCAGTTACATGTGTGAGTCCTTGGGGAGATCAGAAGTGCTATTTCTTGTTCTTACCAACCAGCATTACAGATGTAACCAGTGAATTGCATCCTCACTTTAGGAAAACATGAATAATGTTAGAGAACAGAAGAAAATTCCTTGGCAGGAATGCCCTGTATTCTATCTCAAGTTAAACTCTTTACTAATTTATACACAGAAGTACAGTTGTAACTAGAGTTAGTGAGCCAATCTGAAAAGAAATGAGGATGTTTCTTTCCATTGTTTGGGGTCCAAAGTTAAAGGTCTTATAGGAAAAAGGGGGAAATCAGTGTACTCAACTAAAGCTCTGGAGATCAGTCTCTCTAGATAAGGGTCATATTCATGTCTGCCTCTGTGCATTATCCACACACCCTCTTCCTTAGTTACAGAACCCACTTTTTCTTCAGTATGTCAGGGTACCTAGTTGAACACTCAATACAGCAATCTCCCTTACTGCTATAAAGTGCAGTCAGGTCAATGAAAAATAAGTGAGGCTACTGGGTGTGATTTCTGGAACAGTCAATTTTTTCCTAGAATGAGAAGAAACATAGAAATGGTCCTTTTTTTCCTGTCTGTAACTTGATATGATTTTCTAATGACTAAGAGTATAGACCATTTTGGGAGCATAAAGGAGTCAGTTAAACCTCAATAGAGAGTAAAGTGAAAGATTGAGGATCTCTACTAACATTTTGGTGTAAGTATTGGAGCTAGCTTGCCCTATTTGCTTGTGTGTGTGTGTGTGTGTGTGTGTGTGTGTGTGTGTGTGTGTGGTGTAAATTAACTTGTTAATGCTAATGTTCTATGTGGCCATTTAAAAAATGTGCAAATTTAAAAATATGCTGGACATGTCTGGAAAATGTGTGGATGATCCACCTACCTATGTCAGACCTGGCCTTTAAATGCCTTATGCCATCTTTTATATGCCCTCAGTTTACTTGTTGGTTGGTTGGATTCAGAGGTTCTAAGAAAGGAAATGTCACAGGATGCTAGAACCATAGAAGTAAGAATCCTCAAACTACTACTAATCTTCTAAATACATTATCAGATTGTGACATGAGCCAGTAGCAAGCCCTTATCTTGTTAAACCATTTTAGAATAATTAGCACAGTCAGAATTAGTAACTCCAACCACGTTCAGTATTCATGAACAGATGATGAGAGAAAGAAAATGAAGTATATTAATATAATAAAGATCATTCAGCTTTAAATGAAAAGGAAATCCTGCTGTTCATGTAGATAAACCATGTTTTTGTAAGTAAAATAGGCCAGTTGTAGAAACACAGGTACCTCATGATTCCACTTACCTGAAGTATCTAAAAGAGCCAAACTCAAAGAATCAGAGACCACAACATAGGACACTATTGTATTCCAGGTCAAGAAAACTTGGAAATCCTTATTCAATGGGTGTAAGTTTTCTGGTATGCAAAATAAATAGGATCTAGAGAACTGATATACAGTATAATGCCTATAGTTAAAATTATGGTATTTTGACCTTCAAAATTTGTTAACAGAGCTTATGTCATATTATATTATTAACACACTTGTAAACTGTCATGAATTGTGCGTTTTTGTCCTCCCAAAACCTCGCGCAATCATGGAGCAGACTTCTAGAGTTTTTGATTAATTCATGATCCAAGGCTGGGATTATGGGTCTGAGTACTGCTGGGATTATGGGTGTGAGTGCTACACCCAGCCAGGGACAGACAGTCTGAAGGTAACATAAGAGAGTAGAGAGACAGATTTGTTCTCTGTTGCCATTGTTGCTGCTACTCCTCCCATTTGCTCTCTTGCTTTTTGGCCCTGCCAAAAGGTTGTTCTCTGCCATGTGCCAATTTGCCCTGGAGCAAGCTGAGTATAGACTGAAACCTCCAGTAACTGTGTATTAAATAAAGCTTTCCTTACTTCGTTTTGGATATCAGGTACTTGTCCCAGCAATGAGAAAAGAGTAACACACACACACACACACACACACACACACACACAAAACAAAGAAATACAAGAAAAATTGAAGATTTAGATGTCTCTTGCCTGGAGAGTAGGGATGATAGTATAAGTGTTTTTATATGTTCAAATGCATCAAATTGCACAAAATATGAGAAATTTATATATACTATATCTTAGTAAAATGTACTCACAAAATAACAGAACAAAAAAAAACCCCTCTATTCTAGCAGAAGGCTTATGATAATTTTTATGCCAATTAAGTTGCTTTTGTTGTAACAGAACCTTCAAAATCTAATTGTTTTAATCAAGGATATTCAGCATTTCATAAACCAAGAACAATAGTGATGGGATTTACTAACCTAAAAAATAACGTACATACCACAGAGGACTCCAGAGTCTTTCTGCTCTGCCCCCTGCAGTATTTTGGATATATTTTGGGGGCGTTCTCTCAATTTCTTCAGAGATGTCACTAATCCAAAGATCACAATCACCTCTAGAAAAGAGCCTCCTCATATGTGTGTCTTCTTAGGGCAGAAGAAACATTTTCCTGAAGCCTGACAGTAGACATCTTGTGTTTCACAAAACACAGATACCTCATGGACTCAGGCCTAGAGCAGCCACTGGCAAGGTAAAAGGGAGAGCCATGATCCCAACTTCCTCTAAGTACATGGATGTCCTGAGAAAGGTAGATGTGGTAAAGGAGGATGAAAACAGTTATTAGGCACTATCATAGTGTGTGAAAGCTTGTCCTGAGAAAGGGGTCTTGGCACAGTAAGGATGACATGCTAATGAAGATTTGGCCATTAGAAGAGACAAAAGACCTCAAGTACAACATAGAAATGGATGAAGGAACATGTTCCTGCCCTGTGTCTGAATAAGGACTTGCTTCCTAAAGAGGGTGGAACTTTACCAAGTGAGTGTCCTGTCCCCCTCCTCTGTTTTCTGCCCTTGGAAGATTTCTAACGTATCTCTTCCCTCTCCTTCTGATCCTCAGTTGTTGGGGATTCTGTCTTGTACTTCACAAGGGCCAGGGATGCCTTGGAGCTATCTTCTCAGTTCTGCTATCCTCTTTGCTTCCCCCACTTTTCACAGCCCCTTCTTTATTTTTAATTTTTAATTCATTTTAATGAGAAAAAAGATAAAATTGCAATGAAATAGTTTCAAAACAGGTCAGTAGGATGGTTAAAATATTGATACATTTAATATTGTTGTCTTCATAGTAGTTATTCAGAGGACAAGATACAGACATGATATAGTGTCTAAATAATATTAGTACAAACTTTTTTCTCAATGAACTAAGAGAAAGTTGCTGTATATCTATCCTAACTCTCTTGTGTGTGTATGTGTGTGTGTGTGTGTGTGTGTATTTTTTTTTCTCTCTTTTTTTCACAACTACCTATATCCTTGTCAGGCATTCTGAGTTCCCTGCAACTGTAGACCTCCACCATTGTATCTTCTCTAAAGGCCATGGTTCATAGAGGTTTCCCTAATATTTTCACTGTTTCTAGATTTCTGCAAGCCCATATCTCAGGGGAGTCTCTCAGCTGTCCTGCCCCATTCATAATTTTTTTACACATTCTTTGGTGAAGACTCTTTGGAAGTAGCTGTCATGAATGCAGCTGACATTTTTTGTGACTGGCACATTGGGGAATGCAAAATGGTTACACAAGCCCATGGTCTGCCCTTGAAAAATGTTTTGCTAATCCACTGATTTCTTTTTATCCTTTTCTATGGTGGCTTGCTTCTTGCCTCACTTGCTCTGCCACTTTATATACTCTGACTCAGTGTTGCTCTCCTAGCTGGGGAAAAATCAATTCTCTCCCTGATTGTGTGGCATTCACCAGGATTATGTATAGGATTTTGGGACAGATACAATGATACTAACAGCAATAGTAGTGATAACAACAATAATATGCTAAAGAGTTTTGGTTTGTTAGACATCATGGACATTTAATATTTTTCGAAGGAAAGGGTTGACTGATGAAGGGTAGAATTTGGGAGTTTCTGAGTTTCCTAGTCACTTAACAAAGTCAAAATATGTCTTTTCAGAACTTTAAAAATGTATATATAGGGGGCCGGGGAGATGGCTTAGTGAAATAAGCGCTTCCCTGGTAAGCACAAGGGCCTGAGTTCAATACCCAGTTCCACACACACACAAAAAGTATATATACATGTGCTTTCTTTTTAAGAGGAGGTTATACTGCACATACTAGGTGGCATTCTATATTTTGCATTCAAACATTATTAGAACCACTATTAAATAGAAAGCACTCTATATGTTTTAAACAGTGGTGTCAAAAGAAAAAAAAAACCTTATTAACAGTTGATGGAAAAGTGGAGAAGCCATAAAGAATGATGATACAGTCTAGAAATTGCCAACAGTGGGAGAAATCATCCTACTTCTAAAGACCTGGGTGGAAAGGAGAGACATGCTGTTAATACAGCACAGATTCTAGAGCCTCTGCATGAGCAACGTCCCTGGAGGAGATAGCAAGGCAGAGTTGGCATCCTAGTGAGTCCATGCAGAAGGGAAGAGGGGAAAGGCAGCTAGGTTTCTCTCTTCCCCCATCCTCCTGTCTTCTACTGATTAAATATCCTGGGTCAGGGGAAGAGAGTTGTCTGTGATACCTAGCAGGCAGAGAACAGAGAAATCAATTTGGATGTGAAAAGGAGAATGGCTGCAAAGTTTGTCCCTTAGGCTACTTGGCACATTTTCACTCCTCTACTCACGTTTTATTCCTATATGCTGATTTTATAGTTCTATCCCATCTACCATCTTTTACCCAATAAAACATGTGCCTGCTTTTCCTCGAAATGGAGTCACAAAATAACTGCATTTTCTAGGGATAGGTATTCTGGTGCAGGGGTCACCAGCCTGGTGTGCAGCAGAAGAGTAGTGGGCTGCGATTCATTTGTATTTATGATCCCTGTCAGCTTCATTCATGGCTGAGCACTGTCTCCTGTCAGCTTAGCTGCAGCATGAGACTCTAGAAGGAGGGTTAACCCAGCTGTGAACTGCTCATGTGCAGGATGCAGGTTGTGCACACCTTTGCAGCATCCTGAAACCCTCTTTCACCTCTGCTCTTGGTGATGGGTGATCTCCTCCATTAGAAACACTTTTCTGGTTAGGTAATTTTAGGACTAAATTATAGAACTAGGGCTCACTGTGCTGCTCAGACAAAATAATATGGAAAGAAAAATAGGTTCTTGTTAATCTAAGTTGTATGTATGACTGAAATATACATAACTTGTTACAATCCCTATTTCTGTAGCTAGTGGTTAGGCTATAGTTTAAGCATTTTCTTCTACTCTTTACTGTATCTGTTACATACAAGCACACCCAAATTGGACTACTTCCTTGGCAGAGTGATTCAAATATTTCTTCTTGAAGCTTTGAGGTCTTTACTGATCCAGCCTTGATTGAGTAGTTGAATCTCCCACTGATTTACAGACATGAATGTCCTTTGCGGTGTTTTGTTGGAATCTAACAGTCTTCCCTGCCGCTTCTTTGTAGTAGCAATGTATTTACCTTTGATGGACTGGATAAATCATCACAGATCATAAAGTAATTTCTGTACTTGTTGGATCAAAGACATGAAACCAAAATTTCCAGCTGGTAGTTTTCATTTATGACTTAATAGGAAGATTGTGCACCTCTTTGTGGAATATTTTTTCCTTGGAAACTAAGATATATGACCCCTTGGCACAAGGTTGCAATGATGGAATAATTTTCAAAAGTTAGAAGGACTTTCTGCTTCCATGTTTTGATTTTATGTGCAGTGACAATGAGAGAAATAGTGCTTCTCTGGTTTGAAATGCATGGCATCTTGGAGAAGAGCACACCAACCTCAACAAGTCTTATGTAAACCATATCCTACTCTGCAAGCCCTGGTGCTTCATGGCTAGGGATTCGAAGGATAAGTGCTTCTTCTTGGTTCAAGTCTACTGCTGAACTCCTTGTTCCTTTTTTTGCTCTGAAAAGGCAATGGAGGCCCATTGTAAGAGACATCCATAGGTTTCCACCCAAATTACAGTCAAATACTTCTCAATCATGCCCTAATCTTGATCTAAGGAATGTGTCCACTTGCACTGAACAACTGTTTTAGATGCAGAGGCTGACATTTGCAGCAAGGAAGAGGTATAACCTCTGCCGGGAACATTGTTGAAACACAGGAAAGAAATTACACGTGGGTTCCTTTTTTCTATTACTGTAGGCAGACTACTTTTTGGACAAAGACTTGTGAGCAAGAAATTGAGTGCTGGGAAAGCCTGTGGGGAAGTGGGAGTTGCAAGATGGAAGAAAGTCACAAGCCAGGCAAGTTCCCCAGACAGAGGCTATGGGGCATCCAGTGGGAAGAGTCTGGGGTGCAGGCTGCACCTCGATTCTCAAACCCAAAGCCTTGGATTTCTTACCTGCTGTTCAATACCTGGCGAAAGATAACTGTACCTTCCTGTAAATAAAGTCCCAAGCATTTCCAGGCCTTTGGTGCCTTGATAGTATTGTTCTAAAAACAGCTTTCTAGAAACAAACAGGAGATGTTCCCTTGAAATGACGTGACACTGAAGATCGTGGCTGGAGCAAACAAAAATCATGAAACGGGGATCCTAAGCCATTGGATGTGGAGCCGACATTGTCGAATATACACACACACAGTATCCGTGGTGCTTTTTATTGTTTGAAACTCCTGGACACCACAGATCAAGGAAATGCAGTACCCTCTTGGATAGAACAGAGTGGAGAAAGATGGAGAACCATAGAAGAGTAGCCAGTTGTTCCACCGCAACATATCATGAAAAGTTTCCCTTATATCATGTATGCTTCCAGATCTATTATAATGATCATTAATAGACCATTATAAAGATATATATATATATATATATATATATATATCTGTAGCTCCCTCTTTTTTTGAAATTAACTTTCTCCCTAACATTAACATAATTTGTAAACAACCCCGCCACCAGATTTTAGTTTATTATCTTTATATTTTCTTTAGGGCAAATAATGTCACCATTGTAATAGACCTATAAGGGCCAGCGGTGTAGCTCAGCAGACTAAGCGCTTGCTTAAATAAGCACAGGAACTAGGGTTCAATACCTGGCTCCGCCTGCCACGCCTTCCCTGCTGTCGGGTGCGCTGAGCCAGTGATGGAGTCCCGGCGCGGTGGCGCGCGCCTGTAATCCCAGTACTTGGAAGGCAGAAATCAGGAGGATTGCTACTAATGTGGGCTGTGTAGTGAGACTCTGAACAACAACAAAAATCTAATAGACCTATAAAGATGAAGCAAGTTATGACATTAGATGATATTGTAGCATGTAAAATTCCTAGAATGAACACATGTTAACAGTCATATTGCACGCCGTGCTCTGAGGTTAATTGTTTGAAAATTGGACACAGTTTTGGCCTACCACGATGTTACAATTACTATTTTGGCTTCTAATAGATCTTGTTAGGGTTGATAGAGGAATAAGTTTAAGAATGACAGATAAACGAACTGGAGAGATAGCTTGGCAGCCCAAGTGCCTGCCTGGCAAGCACAATGACAGGAGTTCAATCTCCAGTACCACACACTGTGTTGCCTTGAAACCTTGAGCCTGCCGCGCCAGCCCTGAAACCAGGTGCGGTGGTGCATGTCTGTAATCCCAGTGCTTGAGAGGCTGAGACAGAAACATCACTAAGAGTCTGGGCTGCGTTTGAGACTCTGTATCAAATTAATTAATTAATAACTAAATATTTTTTTAAAGAGTGATAGAAAAAGGATATACTAAACAGGCTTATAAGGACTGCCTGTGGAAGTGGTGGGAGAATGCAAAATGGCTGTCTGCACTCGAGTCAGAAGATCCAGTTCAAGGTCAAAGGCCTGGAGTTTGCTCCAGAGGCTGAGGTGTACACGCTGGACAGCCAATGCTTTGCCCTGGAAGGCAGGGGAGTCTATACGGAAAGTCAGAAGAAACTGGAGACAATATTCAATGCAATTGTGAAGTGCAGACAATATTCAATGCAATTATCCAGAGTGCACCTCTGGATAAGTCAAAAGAAATGCTTCCTTCTTTTTCTTTTTATTTCATGCAGGCTACAAGTGTATTGGTTGATATCACCCAGGTCCAGGGTGCATCTTCTCTCCTCATTTTACAATGTACATGTCAGTCATCAACAGGCAGACACAGATCTGTGCTCCATCAACGTTAGGTGTTCCTTAATCCATTCAAGTGGACATATCACAATTAGCTACTGTACCTCACAAGCCTACAGTTAGCCTAAGTTCAGCTGAGCTGCTGAACAATGGTATGAATAATAGAGCTATCTCCCTATTTCTCCTTCAGTTCATTCCACATCTTCACAAAAGGCTATTGGGAAGCTGTAGCAGGAAAACAACTTCTACCAGTCATTCAAGTTTGAGTAGAAATGTAGATGTTTCTTGGCCAAGAAGAATTTGCAATGAAATGTCCATGAAGTATTTTATATTTTGGGAAAAGATTTCAGGTACATGTATATAAGGGTGCATTAAAAAGAGAAAGCAACTTTTTATCCTGGATATATACCTTGTTAAGCTAGCCCATTTTATTTTTGCTGTCATCTAAGGTCAGTACTGGTATTTCCCAGGATTTACAAAAGAGTTGCTGTTATTTTGAAAGTATTTACAGGAAAAAAAAAAGGACTTGTAGAAAATGCTAGTCAGAATTACCCAGGGAAGACTGTATAATCTATATGTTCTTTTTCCTTGTATATTATTAATATACAATTTTATCATGCGTTGAGACATTTTCTAATTCTACTAAAATATATTGACTTCATAATTTGCTTACATGAATATGATCAGACATTCAAAACTGGAATGCCATTAATTCTAGTTTCAGATATTTGCAATTTAATTTACTTTTCAGAAAATTGTGTATCAACTCATTTAGAAAGTTTTTAAAATAAATTTATGTTTGAAAATAGATTTAGATTTGCAGCACCACTGTAAACCTAGTACAGAGAGTTTTCATATTACTCTATTAGTATTTTATGGTGCATTTATCACAGTGAATGAACCAGTCAAATCCATTTTTATAAACTGAAGCCCATATTTTTCCAGTTTTCATAGTTACTGATGTATATGAATATATATTCATAATATATATATATATAGAGAGAGAGAGAGACATGAAAGACACATTAACAAGAAAGATAGAATAAATGAACAAATGTTTTTACAGTGAGGGAACTATTTTGAATACATTGAGAGCGATTAATAACCTTGTGTCTTTTACTGAAATAAGTTTTTAGTTTAAACATTCAATGTATGTTTTGATCACACGTCATTGATCCAGTGTTTATGGCAGCATCTGTCACTGACATTACTGTGTCTCCTCATCTATATCGTTCAGTAGATCTAGCATTGTAGGACTGCTGACTCTTCCCCAAAGTCAAAATAATCATGAAAGGTAAATAGTCTGAATTATTTCAAGAGGTGAAGGCAGCCATGATTGCACAACAAAAGCCATTCATGAAAGACCTTCAAAACAGTTTCAGACATGTTTTACAAATGATGGGAAAGGGCCGGGGAGTTAACTCAGCAGTCTAAGCACCTGCGTTACAAGCACAAGGTCCCAGGTTCAGTCCCCAATACAGCATGCTATGCTGGTCTCACACTGCACTGGACGCTGAAGTTGGGCATGGTGGCAAATGCCTGTAATCACAGTGCTGGTGAGGCTGAGACAGGAGGGTCACTATGAGTCTGAGCTGTGTAGCAAGACTGTATCAAACAAACATACACAAAAGAATAATGGAAAGAGCATGTTCAAAGTGGTTAGGAGTAATTAGAGTATTTAAAAGTGATTAGGAGTATTTAGAGGTGTCTAACAGCAATATGTATTTAATTATAATTTTTTTAAAAAAACTACACCAGATTTTCTCACTACACCTCATATATCTTCTGTTCCAATACCTCATCTGGGATTACATGCAGTCATCATATCTTATTAGGTTCCTCTTGGCTATGGCAGTTCTCTGAATTGTTTACTATAAATGATGATTTTGAGACATTTTGTTCTGTTATTTCATACATGTCCTTCAGGTGGGGTTTGACTGATATTCTCTTCCTGGTTGTACCATGATAGTTGGTTCGAAAGTGGACCAGAGTTAAATGCCAGTCTCATCATCTCATGCTAAACGGACATGATTTATAACTGGTGACACCAACTTGGACCAAAGTTGGATTAGTAGAGTTTGTCAGATTTCTCCAGTATAACTTTCTCCATGGCCTTTGCAAGAAAGTTACTATATAAAACCTACACTTTAGAAGTGTAGACTTATTAACATGTTATGAAGCTAATTGTATATCTAAGGAGTCAGAATGCAAGAAATATATGTACTGCCATGTTTTATTGCAACACTATTTGTATTAGAAAATATGAAATAAAACCCAGATTCATCATATTATAAGTAGATAAAGAAAGGATGGCATAGATACACAATACACTATGATTTCTCACTAAAAAAAAAACCAGATCCTGTCATTTGCAACAACATTGAAGAGTAGAGAGAACATTTTATTAGAATTCAAACAAACCACTCCCCCAAAGGCAAATAATACATGCTATCACTTATGTATGGAAACTAAAAATACTTAATGTTATAGAAGTAGAGAGAAGCTCAGGTAGATGATTGTCCAAAAAGAAGGGGGTGGTGAATGAAGGCAAGAGATAGGAAAAGGAATATTGTGGGACT
>NDGN011311315.1:0-11241 GCA_002564285.1 Tympanoctomys barrerae
GCAATTTGATTTGAAACTGTCTAATTGCTAATTGTTTATCAATAAAATTCTGGAAAAAAAGAATATCAATCACTGCCCTTCATCTCTAAGGGAAATATGTAGGTGTGGCCATTTTATCTTTTGTCTTGAGGTCAGGCCTTTAACTGCACCTCTACCCATAGTTGTATTGTACCAGTACTGGCTCTTTCTGAGGGTCTAACTCTATCTGACTGTCTGTAATACTTCTGTTTTATTCTGTTCTGTTTTGTTTTGAGACAGAGTCTCACTATGTGTAAGCTGGCCTTGACCTTACTATGTAGCCCAGGGATGATCCTCTTGCCTCAGCCTCCTGAATGCTAGGACTACAGGTATGTGCCATCAGGCTCAGTTTTTTTTTTGTTTGTTTGTTTCTGCTGCTATAATATTTCTAACTAACTTAGCTGTCAAGAATATCATTTTTCACTGAAAATACCTTCTCTTTGTGATGAGACTGCTCTTATTTCATTCTGCCTCACTCATACAGACAATAAAACATATTTTGTCAGGGGATATACTAAAACATATTTTGTCAGGGGATATACTTTCTCATCACATATATAGGTCAATTCACTTAATGGCCTGAAAAAAGTCTTTGGTTTTTTTGACTGTGAAGTTCATTGGTAATGATGGAATTAAAATCTGGGCTATGGAGTTAAAAAAAAAATCTGTAAATCACATTTCAGAATTTTCAGTTTCTCTTGAGAGATAATCCACTTTCACCTGTTGATGAACAGCTGCAGATTCAAGAATCTGGAGCAAATACAAGAGCATTGTGCAAGAGCAAGCTAGTCACAGCTGTTCTTAGCAAGCCCAGTCTCAAATGCTTCTGGGTTTTCAGCTTCATAAGGTCTTTTTTTAAACCTGACATCACAAGATTATCACTAGCTGGAGAGGAAATCTATAGAGGTCTGAAGAGGTGACTAAGTCACCCTTTGGATATAGTAAATTTGGGACAGTTTTCTAAGGCTTTTGTTTTGATGACAGAGGGGACCCAGAAGCTAAAGACTTGAGAAGCCTTGGGTGGGAGAGGGGCCTCCCTTCCACAGTCAGAGCCTTGATCCAAATGCAGCCACTCTTGCATCTAGTCCTCTGTAAGTGGTCTCTTGCGGTGATTTTAATCCAATTCTATCTACATGAAAGGATGAACCCCAGCACTCATTAAGGGCCACCTAGCTTTTGCTCTTAAATAGCTGATTGCTGCTTTTAATATAACTTACCTAACAGTGCGTTGGGAATCCTGACAGAAGGGAGTTGGTCCCATTCTATGAAGCTCAATATGCTAAAGAGCCAGGCATAGGAAATAGCAAAGTAAACTGAGAAGGAGCAGGTGTTAGGGAAAGGGATATTTTTTAGGATGAATACAGGACTTGAGCATGTTTGATGACTAAGGGTTCTGATGAAGAGACTGAGTGGAAAAAAATAAGTTAAAAAGAGAAGTCAAAGAATGGAGTGTTAAGCATGACTTAGACCATGAAGAAGACAGGACAGCAGACACTTGAACACATGAAGTTTCACCATTTGGTAGCAGTGATGGAGGTAGAAGCAAGAGCCAACATCCTTACTTTCCCCATAACAAGGTTTAGGATACAACAGTGTTCTATCTGTGAAATTTCTTTAGGGTGAGTAGGTGTTTACCAGATTGAACATATTGCGATGACTCTTGTAGGCCAAGAGTCTTCAGTTCAGTTCAGAGTACTGGAGTCTCCTTGTCTCTGATGCCAAACTTTTTCTGGTTTTTAGGCACGGATGGAATTGCTCTGCTGCAGGGAACTTTGCTACACATGGCAGTAATGACACGTTCACTCTGCTATATAAAGCTATCATTAATGTGCACTGCCAGTCGAACTAATTCATTTTAAAGAACAAAGTTATGTTCTTTGTTCTGCTATGAGACATAGCCTGAATCAGAGGTGGCACTTATGATTAGGGAACAGCAGGTTCTAAGCTGGACCCAAAACTTGGCCCCACCGACAGCACACCCGCACGAAAGAGAAGAGCCAGCCAAGTTGACACCACTGAAGACAACACCAAGTGCAGATCTCTGAATATCTGAGCTGGTAGCAGTCTCAGAGATATCCAGTCTGTCTCATGCTGTAGACAAGAACTAGTGGCTGGGCTGCCATTAGAGTCTAACCCCTATCAAGAGCTCTTTCCATGACAATCATAATGAAAATGACTTAATGACATCATTGCTTAACTTTTATTTTCTGACACTACTTTTGCTAGCACTCATGGAAGAAATAATTTTTACTTTAAGCTAATGGTGACACTATTGAGACATACTTTTAGAGAGGAATTGTAATTTTTTTCTTTATTTTTGGTACAGGATCTACAGGGTCTCACTACACAGATTGGCCTTGTAGTGATCCTCCTATTTTCAGCCTTCCAAGTGCTGGGATTACAGGTGTGTGCCACCACACCCAGTCTCAATTTCTGTGTCAGGGAACCCCGTGGGAAGGGCTAACACACATGCCAGGGATGGAACCCCAGTGCTTGCATCTGCCTAAGCAAGCACTTTAATCCACTGAGCTATCTGGCCAGTCCTTTAGAAAGCAAAGGTGCTAAAATAGAATAACAACACATGCACACCAATATTTATGGCTGCATTATTTATGATAGCCAAAGAGTGGAAACAACTTGTAGATCCATTGAAAGATGACTGGATAAATGAAATATGGTATATCCATACAATGGAAATCACTCAGTCTTAAAGTGTAACAAAATTCTGGTACTTGCTGCACCATGAATGAATCATGTAAATACTAAGCCAAATGAAAGGAATAGGATGCACAAAAGGACAAATTCTGGAATATGCATGAGCACAGTCATAATGTATGATGGTGGTTAGGGGAATGGAGGAATTCTTATTTGATAGGTGTAGAGTTTTTGTTCAGGGAAGATAAAAAGTTCTAGAAATAGGTATTTAGGATTGTTGTACAACATGATGAATATATTTAATGCCACTGAATTATATTCTTGAAAATGTTAAAATTTATGGTACATAATTATCACAATGAAAGAACACTAAAAAAAGATCAGGAAAATAGAACTCTTTATTGACTTGGGATCAAGGACAAGAAGTTGGGACAGGGAAGGATGGAAGGTTTGCAGCATGAAGCAGTGATCCTGAAGGGTGACGTTTGAGAGCTTTGGGAACCTGGCAGCAGGGGGAGCCCAAGACACAAGAAGAGTATCTGTAGATTGACTGCAACACTAACCGGAATGAGGGAATTGAGACGTGACATTAGCTGGGTCCTCTGTGCTTGAGAGAAACACAGATATGTGCACAACTTGGTACAAATACACGTGCTAGGTAACACACGTGTGCTTGTGCTCACCAACTTGTGTAAGTCACAGTAGGAAGTATAATGGGAATCTGAGGTAGTTTTTAAACTTAAAATATAATCTTGTTCTTGGTGGGGGTGGAAATAGATAACTTGCGTATACTTCTCCACCAGACAAATAATACAAGAGGAATAAGTTTTATCCTCATATGAATATTGTAAGCAGCTGAGTTAGAATATTATAGGCAGTCAGACAGGGCTAGGCCTGTAAGGAGATAACATGGAAGAGATGATATCTTACAACTGTAAGAGGGATGGATGCTCCTGCTGTGGGCTGGACCTAAGACTGATCATCACCTTGAGGAAGCCAGAAAAAGTCACTAATCCGGCTACTACTGGCTACCGGATAAATTCCTATTTTATATTCATACTTGCTATGTGACTCGCTTCCTCTTTCAGCTTGAGATTTGATCAATTTTACCTGAGCAATGAGCCTGTGATCTCATTGGTTGACCATAGTTTTGTTCCACCTCATGCCTACCTAAGTGAGTTCCCATGTTCTCCACCTTAGACCTGCCTGACTGCATGGTTTTACTCAGTAAAAGTCCCTGGAAGAGATAGCTTAGCAGGGCAACCCACTCGAGTCTCCCTTCTCTTCCTCTTCAGGGCAGAAGCTTTCTTTCCCCAAGTAAATTCTACCCATAACCTCCATTTATTCCCAATATTCATTGGTTTTAGAGAACATGAAGTTGTCCTGGGTACCTTTCAGGTCAGGAGTTTCATTCCCTTATGTCATAATCATTTTGCATTCTTTTAAAAATCTTCTTTATTTATTGACTATTTTGCTTTCTACATAATCTTAGATTAGAATATATTTATCCAAGATACTTATGATGGAGATAGAAATTAGGTATTAAAATTGTACTTTTTATAAATAAAGGATATGGAACTGTACTTTGGTTTCTCATAAATGCCTTATTCCTAGAGGAAAAAAAAATGTTTTAGGACATTTTCTTTAAATAGACAATATTCTCGGGTATTTGAAAAGTTAACGTTAATTTTCTGACTTTGTTAATCAAGCAATCAAATGAATGATAATATTTCTAAAAAGTCTGAAGGAAAGCAGTTTATCCTGTAGTCAGTGGGTAGCGTCTCTCTCACAGTTGCAAGGTATCTTGTCTTCTGTGCTGTCTCCTTGAGGGCCGGACCCTGTATCACTGCTTAGAATATTTCTGTCTAATTTACCTGCCTACAACATTGCCCCCTCTGAAGAAGTAACCTGAACTGTCATCAGGGAATCATGGGCCAGTGAAGTGACTGCATCACACAGGTACTTCATTTTGAAATAAACTACATGAAGCATTCTGGCCAGCTTTAAAAAGCTAAGTTGTTCCAGGTATGGTGTGGTACATTTTTGTTATACCAGCACTTGGGAGGCTGAGGCAGGAGGAGTGCCACTACTCTGAGACCAGCCTGGACCACATAATGAGTTCAAGGCTTGAACTACATAGTCAGATCCTGTCACAAAAAGTAAAATTGACAAAAAGTTAATTTGTAAAACCAGACTGAAGACTATTTTGCAGCATATGTTTTTTTCCAAAAGACTTTTATGACCAAGGTTTCTAAATTTGTGTGTGTTCAATAAATATTGAATGCTTTCCCCAGTGGATGGAGCCCTGAGAGCAAGATTATGGCATAATCACGTAGGTCAGGCAAACAGCTTGTTTATTTGAATTGTATCAAATCATGAGAGGCCCTCATTCTGCATTCAGTCTTCTTTTTTATACTAAAGTACAGACGACACAGCAGAAATAAAAAACTCCTCAGGTCATGTTATCATTATGAAGAGTAAGAGTTGCAAGTTGCAGTTTTTCTTAGGAATGAAATCAGACCTGTTCAGAGACACCCTGATACATATTTGTAAATAAAGCTATTAATAGAGACACCCAGTACTCTGCTCTGCTTACTTTGGAATATGCCCAAGTTGGGAAATTAGGAGAGCTCTTTGTAGGGAAGAAGAGAAAGCTAGTGGGGCACAGTAACTGTTACACTTTGCTTGACTCTGCTTACACAGGTACAAAAATACGTGAGAACCAGCATTGTTCCCATTCAATCAGTCACCCTAATGGTGGAGTATAACAATTTTCTTCATATGTTTACTTGAATAAACAGCTTAATTAATCATGAAGCCTAAGTTCACAGAAGCTAAGTTCCTAATCACGGCTATTTTCTTCGATTGTCATTATCTTACAAGGGCTTATACATAAATCCGAATACAGTGGTTAAATCTATTTTCTAAGGAGGGCCAGTGAGTTAGCTCAGCAGACTATGGGCCTTCTTAGGCAAGCACAGAGATGGGGGTTTGATCCCCAGCACCACAGGCCCCACCAGCCTCACCCCCTAGTGTGCTGAGCACGGTGGCGCATGCCTGTAATCCCAGTGCTTGGGAGGCTGAGACAGGAGGATTACTATGAGTCCAAGCTGCATAGTGAGACCTTGCATCAAATACATTAAAAATATCCTATTTTCTAAGGAAAAAAATTTAATTCCTTTCCATTTCAATACTGCCATTTTCATTTTAAAACAACTTACATATAGCATTCATTTTTATTTACTATCTCCATAGTTAATTCATCTACATGTTTAAGTTTGTAGATTGAATCATCAAAAAAGGAGCATGCTTCACAAACCTTTGTGATATAGCCTAAGATACCTAAATTAGAGATTAGAACTATTTCATTTTTACTATAAAATGTTTCATTTCTAAATCTGGAATTGGAGAGTCAATTATGTTCTCTGCTACATCTGAACTATAATTTTAAGAAAATACCATCTAATGTCTAATGCACATTGTACATTTGTAGATAATATAATGTCTAATATATAGACTTCTCTTGCATCATTTACTCTCAATTCATCCTCTCTCAGTAGTGTGCAAGGGAAACCTCTAGAGACTAAGTGTTTAAATAGCTTTTGAGGATAAGTCCACCTTTATCCTCTAGTCCAAAAGTGTCTGGTGCTTTTAATTCTCTTAATCTTTTAAGATTCTGCAGAGTCAATTGGGTTGGTTTTCAGTTTTCTGCTTTGCTACTTTGGGTGTTAATTTTCTTAGGTTTTCAAGGTCAGTTACCATTCATCTGAGTTTCAGCTTCCAAATTGTTAAGTTTCCTGGAAAAAACTTTTGAAAATAACCACTGAATAAAAATCATTGTATTTTGCATAGATTTGTATCGTTGATCTTAATAGTTTATTTTTTCATATTTCTAATAAATTTATGTTTTGGTGGAGGGTTGAAATCTCAAATGCTTAAAAGGTGCCCGGTAGATACTCTGGCTCCTCTCACTGGGCGAGAGCTCTGGGGCTTTGGGGGTCAGAAATTATTAGCTAAGTTTGGAAGAACCGTGGAGTAATGAAGCTGGTGTCCCAACGGGAGGAGGACCCTTGTTCCAGGCCAGCTGGCAGCAGATGCATGTATGATAAGGTAGGGAAGAGAGGGCTCCAGAAGGCCCTCATCCCTGAGCCCTGCTGCCTCCCCAGGCTTTGAACTTCTAAGGGACAGTTTTGAAAGTTCCCATGTATCACTGGTGAGCAACACGGAAAGCAGGTGAGAGTTGTAAGTCATGGGACCACCTTTGATGGGAAGAGGGTAACTCCAAGCAGAGCCCTCTACCAGGACATCTGGGCCAGAGGGCAGAGGGCACACAGCTCGCACTGTGATGCAGAGGAGTTGTCTTTCCTTGAAGGGCTGAGCTAAGAGTTCTGAGGTGGCCAAGGGGGCATTATTGCCTGGCTCCAACTATGCTGAGAAGACAGACTTTAAGTAGAGCTGTGGATTTTAGCAGTAGACATAAGCAGGACCCTAGGAAACCAGGAAGCAGCTCCTGTTTCCTTTAGAAGGTCCCCAAATGGTCACCATGGGGAGGAGGCAGCACTGGTAAATCATTAAGCATGGAGAGAAAGCCTAATAGACTTTGGGCTGAATGTTTATCTGAAAGAGGCATTTCAATGGGAAGAGCCTATGTCAAACCAAAATAAAATTTTAGTTGGAAAGAGAGTGAATTGTCATTAATTAGCAAATTAATTTTTTTTCCTATCAGCAAATCTTTTGGAGCCATGAGAAATAGGGAATTATGAAAACTAAAGGAGCTGGGAGTGGTGGCACTTGCTACAAATGTAAACATTTTGGAACACTGAGACAGAAGGATTTCAAATTGAAGCCCAGCCCAGCCAGGGAAACTTGTTTCAAAATAAAAAATAAAAAAGTGGCTGGGGTTGGAGCTTAGTGTGAAGTGTTTACATTCAATCCCCAGAACCTCAAGCGAAAAAACCAAAGAACTATTTCTTA
Organism: Tympanoctomys barrerae; assembly: GCA_002564285.1. Lineage (NCBI taxonomy): Eukaryota > Metazoa > Chordata > Mammalia > Rodentia > Octodontidae > Tympanoctomys > Tympanoctomys barrerae. Next base: position 7,648 of record NDGN011311315.1, read on the forward strand.
AAATATTTTTTTTTCTTAAAATATTGAGCTGGCAATGTGCATGCCAAGATATGACTGAGCCCTCTCACGGAAATAATGACTTTAACTGAATTCATTGAGCACTACTTCAGTACATATTTTAAAAATGTTTTATGTATTTATTACATTTTTTTGCATACAGTTGCTTGGATAAGAGCCTAGAGAAATCCTGTGAATTTCTCCCTGACATGCATTATAGTAGTTAAAATACGCCAGAATACAAGATTATATTTGATATAGTATATCTACAATTGTAAAAATCAATTTCTTACAGAACAATGGACTCCCTCTGATATCTTGATGTTTACACGTTGGTTGGTCACCCTACTAATGTCAATTGTGGCATATGACATACACAAATTATTGCTTTAAATGTCATTATTGCTATCACCAAAGATAAAAACAATTGCAACACATAGTTAAACACACTTTCGTTAGAGAGCAGACATTTGCCTTCCATTTCTTTTCCTTGGGACACAGAATGATAAATGAATGTCTAAAAGCTGTGGCTGTAGGGTCTGGCGCCCACAGCTCGCCATTGCCCCGTCCGGAGCCACTCACACCTTCCTCTTGTAAACGTGCATGCATGCGTGCGTGTGTGCCTGCGTGCGTGCGTGCGAGCCCGCTGCTGCAGAGGACCTAAGCTTTGGGATACAGGGTGACCGTGTCGTAGCCCTCTGGGGGCCTTGTTCGGGCTCTGGCGTGAGTCTCACAGTACAGCTCGCCCTCTACGAAGAAGTAGCCCTTCTGCTTGAGGTTGAGGTTGCAGTCTGCACACACGAAGCACTCGGGATGCCGGTACTTATCCCGCGCCTTCACGACGGCGCCCCTGTTGGGAACAACAACAACGAGGCCGAGTGAGGGACAGCATAAGGGACACACAAGGGGCGCACACTGTTGGAGGACCCAGCCGCAGCTGCGCAGCTCCTCACTGCAGAGGGGCTGCCAGGGGGAGTGGAAGAGGAGCTAAGGAACTCCCCGTGTTTCTCTGACCTTGCTGTGTGACTGTGTCATAGCTTCTCAAACAAATGGCTCATATAACAAGAATAGGGTGCGTTGCCCAGTTTGTTTGGAAGAGAGATTAGCAAGGGAGTCTGACTTTGACCCCAGCGGGGGTTCCACAGCTCAAGGCCCCTTTGCTGAGTTTCTTTCTTGGTGGTCCAGCCCCTCCGTTCTCAGGGGCTGGAGGGACTTTGGAAACAGCGTACTCCGACTCAGGAACAACAACTGCTTTTGGTGACACTGAGAACCGTTGTGTCTTTTGAGGGTTTCTCTGCTGCCGCGCCCCTTGCCCTGCTTTTTGCTCCTGCCCCACATTTCGCCCTTGGTTCTAACCAGGGTCCTCCCCGACTTCCTCCTTGCGCTGTGGCCTGGATAACTGGGCAGATGTTACCTCAGTTTCTTAGCTGGAGGTAGAGGAACAGAAGAAAGGGTGGAGAAGTGGCCCCGCAGGACAGGCGCAGCAGTGAGATTAAAATCTTCTGGTTCAGCGAAGATTAGAATAACAAGGGAGGCCATATAAACAGCAGGTCCAAGGGAGTGGAAGTACAGGTGGACTATAGAAGGTATTTTAACATTTGTGTGACCCAAGAAATTGGACGAAAATAATGTTTTGATTTATTATTTGATGACTCCTGTTTGTTTCCCTGTGTTTATGTAAAAAATGGAAGTATTTGAAGATTGTACACACACAAAGGGAGGGCTTTGGAGGGTGCTTTTTAAAGTGAAATCATGATTCCTGGAAAGTTTTAAATACACATTTGGGCAAGCGTCCTCCACCTCCAAGGGTGTATCTAAGAGTAAAGTCAAGATTGCTGATTCCCATTATATGTCAGTTTGGATTTACAGCTAAGGAATGTTAGTTAAAATATGCTAAATGTGAAGATTGTGTTTCAAACTGATGAATAGAAATCTAAGTTTTTCATAATTGCCTTTTCTATATAAGTCTTAAATTAGAGGAAATGCCTTCTTAAGTGAATTCTTGGGTTAAAAATGAGACATACACAATGCCACTTCCACATTTGTCACAGAGTGGCATCCTTGGAGCGCCGCCACCGGCTCCACCATGGAGTTTGGTTACGGGAGCCTTCACACTGCGAGTCCCCACTGGACGGTCATCTGAAAAACAAAGTTTCCATTTGTGGTGAGGAGACAGCTGGCTCCCGTCTGCACCAGGCTTCTGTTCTCAAGTGTGTACTTTATCTTTTAATTTTTTTGTAATTTAGGTTTTTTTTTTTTTTTGTATTTTAGGGACAAGTGTGTGCTTTAACCTAAGGAATTCTGAAGTTGCATCTGCACTATCATTTCCAAAGGAGTGGGACCAATGAGCAACAGAGACTCGGTTCTGAAAAAGAGGCTTTAGAAATAGACCTGCTTAGAACAGTCTGCTATTGTTGGAGGAACTTGTAGTAAAATGCTCAGAGCAGCAGAGGCTATCTCTCATTTTCATTCTGATTGTGGAAGATATACACAAGGCTTTCCTTTTTTCTTTTTTGATGGAACTGGGAATTGAACCCAGCACCTTGGGCATGTGAGACATGTGCTCTACTACTAAGCTGCTTCCCAGCTCCTCTTTATAAAATTTTATTTTGAGAGGTCTTGCTGTGTTGCTTGGGTTGGCTTTGAACTTGTGATCTTCCTGCTTTAACCTCCACACAGCTGGAGTTACACATGTGTATGCTATCACACTGGCTAAACTTTACCATTTTAACGACTTTTAAGTGTGTAATTCCATGGCATTAAGTAATTCACAGTATTACACAACCATTATCAATATCCACTTTCAGAACTATTTCATCATCCCAGATAGAAACACTATACCTAATAAATAATAACTCTCCATTCCATCCTCACAGCCTCTGGTGACTTCTATTTCACTGTCACTATGAATTTGTCTGTTGTAGATTTCTTTTTTTAACTAAATTAGATTTTATTCTTAACTTCATATGAAAATTAAAAGGGAAAAAAGGACATAGAAGACTGAGTAGTACAGAACTGAATTTATGCATATTTGTACGTAGACATAGATTTCTTCTATGAGTAAACCAAACAATATTTGACCTGTTTTGTCTGATTGCTTTCACTTAGCATGTTTTCAAGGTACATCTGTGGCACAGCATGTATCAGAATTTCATTCCTTTTTAAGGCTGAATGAGAGTGGTACATGTCACATTTTGTTTCATTTCTTCTCTTACCTATCAATAGATATTTCAACTTTTTTCTACCTTTTGACTCTGTGAATAGTGTGAACACTGGTGTACAGGTATGTGTTTGAGTTCCTATTTTGGGGCAGAGGGAGTGGGAATTGCTTGCTCATGTGTGAATTCTCTGTGTATCTTCTTTGAAGGACTAGCAGCTTGTTTTCTGCAGTGCTTGTATCATTCATTTTACATTTCCATCAGCAGTGCTCAGAGGTTCCCCTTACTTTTCATATCCTCATCAATACTTGTTTCCTTTTGTTGTTATGCACTATCTATCTATCTATCTATCTATCTATCTATCTATCTATCTATCTATTTATGTGTGTGTGGCCAGCTCAGCCCACCGGGGGCGGGGCTGGCTGGCATGTGGTGCTGG
>NDGN011311364.1:0-13562 GCA_002564285.1 Tympanoctomys barrerae
TGAGTTACCATTTCTGGACTGGACTCTGCGAAGAGGATCTCATGATAGACTCATCTTACTTTCGGTGGGCAGTTCTGAGAATATGAAAACTATTGCAGAGTTTGCCTGCTGGCTCTGATCACCTTCTCAATGAAATATGATATTGCCCTGCATTATATTTTAATGACTATTATGATATGATGAAAATATCAACCCAGCAATCATTGTACTTATTAGAAGTGAAAAATTAAGTTAAGTGAAACATTTATGGTCTATATTAAGGTCTGGTTTATAATAGCCTCAGCATTTATTACACTAGGTAGCAATTATGTCATATTCAACTCCCTGTACAACTTGTTACAAGATTTTTGGGATTAGGATTGTTTTGCTGGAATTTTTATATTGCATTTCCTGGCATAAGTAGGCAGCTGTTTTAGAATGAATGAAGTTATAGTTTACCCTTACATAGAACCAATATTATCTTTTAAAAACAAAGCAGTCTTTTTTCTCAGGAGATCTTTTATTTGTTGTTGATTGTTAAGATAGGGTCTCCCTGTATAGTTCAGGATTCCCCTGAGCTCACCATGTAGCCCATGCTGGATTGAGCTTGCAACAGTCCTCCTGTCTCATCCTCTTGACTGCTGGGGTTAGAGTAGGCTTGCACCACCATGCCTGGCCTTTTTTAGGAGATTTTTTAAAATTTTAATTTCTATTTATCTTTTATTTTTTGGTACAAGGGATTAAACTCAGGACCTTGTGCTTGCTAGTCGAGCACTTATGCTGCGGAGCGATCTCTCTGGCCCTTCTCAGGAGATTTAGAACCGATTTATATAAAGCTAAATTATGGATGGACTCAAAGTTTAGAATATTGATTCTTAGACTATTTTTTTGGACCATAAACTTCCTTGAAGGTCACATGTATTCTTTGGAAATAACATGTCAGGAATCTTAGGTTGATGAAGTGGTAAAAGGAGCCTATGTAATTCTCTGGCTCCTCTTCCTTTCTGCAACTAGTAAGCCCTATTACCATCATCTCATCTCCCACCGCCCCTGCCCACCCATAGGTGGGCCATCTATCATCAGCTGGGGTCTCTGGCTCCTTTAATATTATCCCTGATCATGAACACCTCTCCTTGCATCTTCTGGGACTTTCCTGAGTTTCCTGCTCTGCCCTACTTCAGTGAACGTATTTAATTTTTTAACTCACAACCCTTCTTGTACCACTTCTCCCACTGCATCTTTATGTATGACCTTTTGGACTGACCAACAACAAACTTCTTTTTATACTGTGCTAGCAGGATCAAGAAGAGAAAGAAGCAAGTGACAGAAGATCTTCCATCTGTGTTACTAACAGTAAAGATGCCCCGTTACCCTAAAAAAGACAAACCAGGTGGATATTTTAAAGAACCTGTCCCATATCTTTAATAATTTTAGCATTTCCTCTTGGGAGCTTTCTGTAGATACATTTCCATTTATAAGTTATCTCTATACCTCATAGAAACATACTAACCTACCATTTGTGGGTAATAAATAGTAACTGTGTGATATGTTGTTTCAGACTTGTAGCGTACAAAGAATTAAAAGCATTCTGCTTTAAAGTTAATAACTAAATTGTACATATGACAGATAACAGGATTAAATTATCTATAATTATATTTTATAAAATGGAATTAAATAAAGCTAAAATAGAACTAGAGCAAAATAAATAATGAAATTCATATTCAACACAAAATATCACAGCCTTTTCTATTTCAAAAAAGCCCATACATGCATGTTTATATTTGACTCTTATGAAATGGGCATAAGATTAAGATGTACAAAGCTTTAAAAACGGTCTTTCCAGGAGTTCCTGTTTCCATCAAATGTACTTGATTGTACAGATGTACCTTTAAAAGTTTCATCTTTGCCCTTCTAAAGACCTGAAAGAAATAATATAGGTTTTAAAATTATATAATATATATTCTAGATTATAATTTATCCATTTCCTTTCATTTCTGTTGAAATAAAAGCCTTTGTACAAAGAAAAAATAAAAATAAAAACAATTAAATGAACATCCTTATCTGGGAATGCAATGCTATTTTTAAAAAATCTGTACATTATACAAGCGAATAATATAATACATTTTCATACTAATTAAGTTGATTAATTAAACAAATAATGTAAACTTTTATAGAAACATTTTTGTACTGTGTTATGAATTTTGGGGACAAAGAATATAATGTCAATGAATGAGTTTTTTGTTGCTTTTTTTTTTTTTTAATCCAGGATCTCACTATGTAGTATAGCCTGCCCTTGAACTGGCTTATGTAGCCCAGGCCGGCCTCAAACTCATGGTGATCCTCCTGCCTCAGCCTCCAAAGTGCTGGGATTACAGGCAAATGCCACTATACTTCGCCGCTAATGTTAATGTATGTGTATGAAGTTATAAGAAATTTCTTAAAGCTTCAACAAAGCTTTCACAGTTTAAATTTTGTTTACTGAATTAAACTTCAGATATTATGGAATGAACTTTAGGCTTTTGACTTTTGAAGGAAATAGTATAGCATGAAGTTTTAAAGCACTAGTTTAGGTTTAAAAAATGTCAGGTGGAGTCTTTACTCTGGTAATTGTTGACTGTGAAATCTTAAGGCAATAAGTTCTTCTTAATAATTTTCTCATTTCAAAAAAAATAGTAATTTACTCATTTCTAGAACAGAGTTGCCACCAAGATGAATTGAGTTGGTAAATGTAGGACACTTAGCACGGTCTGGCCAGCCAGAATAAAATGAATGATAGTTATACAGAAAAACAGGTAGAGCTACTTGATCTGTTATCTATTAGTAGAGTTTGTCTTGTGACTATATCAGTGAGCCAGAATACAAGTAAACAATATCTGTAGTCAAAAATTCTGGCTGTAGATTTTTCTTTGAGGAAGTAAGATATTTTTAGTGTTACTGATACCAAAAAGAAAGAATTTTCTTGACTTACATACTTACTTTTATTTTTTACTGGCATGTGGCATTTATTCACGTGATGTGTCTTACCTAGTCCCAAGCCCAACATCACAGTTGTCTCCTCAGTCTCTTCTAGTCTGTGACAGTTGCTTGGTTGTGCCTCACCAACTCCAGTTACCACCCTTTTGAACAGGACTGGTTCAGTTGAGCGTTTTGTAGAATGTTGCAAAGATAGTTTGACTTGTTTTCTCAGGGCCGCCCTGGGGCTGTGAATTTTAGCAGAATGAGCACATAACAAAGAAGGCCCACCCAAACAAAGGGTCTTACCCAATGCGTCGTATTGTTGACAAATAATGTGCACAGAGTTGTAGTTAAGTTGGAAAAACTGCTGCCTACCATGCGCCTTCTCTGTACAGCTACTATTTTCCCCTTCATAATTAACAAATATTTGATGGAGATACTTTGAGAATGCGCATACTGATTCTTTTTAAACTTTCGCCCAGTAACTTTAACATGGACTAGTAGGTCTTGCCTATAGCAATTATGGCTACAGCATTGTAACAATTTGCTACTTATGCTCATCAATTTTGTATTTTTGAGCTGGAATTTTTTTAAAGGAATAAATGTTTCTTCTTTTGCATCTGGAGACACCTTTGAATTTAGTTTAGTTCAAAATTTAAAGAATGTTTTCTCCATAAATTACAACCAGTGAACCGGTAGCAGGTAGGAAAGATGGAGCTCAGACCTCCGTGAGAATTGCATCTTCATTCTTTCAGCACTCAAGATGGCGTAGTGCTAGCACCAGGCATGGAGCCATTGTCCTGGAAGGGTGACTAATGCACAGACAGCTACTCTAGAGGAACTCATAGTCCAGTGGAGGGAGACTTATGTAACAAAGAAATACAGGTCAGACATTACAATAGAAACACACTCTTTCATGTTGCAGGAAAAGACATGCTAAGAAGTTTGAAACCAGTTCTGTTGACAAATCCTGAGCCTGAAATTGGAAGGTAATTGGTTTCACAGAAGACAGGTGTACTGGAGAGACATTCAGGAATACTGTGATCAAGGCCGAAAAAGCAGGCTAACTGTCAGAATCAAAGCTAACTTTGAGAAAGTTCAGCATGTTTGAAAACACTGGTGAGGATGTGAATTTTGTCTTACAGGAATCGGAGCCATTGAAATCCTGCAATGAGACGATTTCATTTTGTCTGAACGGAAGAAGCACTCTGGTGACAATTTATAGAAGATATTAAGGCTATGTGAGACTGGGGATAGCAAGGTTTTAGGGCTGGGATTCTCTTATTAATCTTGATAGCATGAGATGCCTTAGCTGCTCAACACAAGAGGGGACAGGGAAGGCAAACTGTAGAGTGGCAAGATCCTGTCCTTTATTGTATTAAAACAATGTACCTGCCATGTGGTCTTACGGATTTGATTTATCTCAAAACTTCAGGCCCTGACCATAACCTGTTGGCACACTTTAGTACATTAAATTCTTCTCGGGATTTAAGAATTGCTGACTTCTGAGGGTGATCAGTGATGTAACTTGGCCATGGCAAAATCTAGATTTTCCAGACTTGGATTTTTCTGTGATCTTAAAATATATGATGTTATTGTGATCCATGTTATTTTGCAAGAATTTAAACTGATGTAGTTGCCTCTAGGGACCTATTTTATTCTGTATTCCAAATACTACATTTATATAGGAATTACCACCCTTTTAACGATTTTAGGCCAACATTTAGTCCCAGGCATTAAGAAAACTTAAAGTTGAGATGCTCAGGAGGGAAGGTAAACAATAGAGGAACATTTTCATTATTACTAAACAACAGGGAGTCTAGATAATACAGTACTATTAGGGCATCAAAGAGAGATTAAGTTGGATGTTAGAGATATTTTCTAATACTATCAAGGCAAATGAATAATTAATGGCATTTAGAATACATGCTTTTGATGGCAACTAACAATGAGTTTATGTATAAAAACAGTAAAATTTCCTTGTGCTTAAAAACAAATAGCTGGCCAAGGAGATAGCTCTGTGGCATAAATGCCTGCCTGGCAAGTGCAAGTCCTGAGTTCAATCCCCAGTCTCACCGAAATATAGTATGCACATATTTTGAAGGGGTATGTGAGAAACTGAATGTATTAATCAGAGTCCTGAGCAAAATAAATGGCTCATTCGAACCAGACATTTGAGAAGACCAGAACATTAAACACAGAGATTATTTATAAAAGTGGAGGCACTTTAAGAAATATCGTTACCCTCATTGGGTGTGTTGATGCACACCTTTAATTCTAGTACTTGGGTTAGAACTGAGACATGGGCTCATAGCAGGCTGTACAGGGAAACCCTATTTGAGGGGGGAGAGGGAGAGAGAGGATTCAGTGTTATGTTTTGTATCAGTCAGTGCTTATTAGAAAATCAGAGTTAATGCAAGATATGCAAATGTATAAGAACTTACAAGATTGGTTTACAATGGCTGCCAGAGTCAGGTGTGAAAGAGTGCAAAAGGGTTGCTAGAAATGCCAGGGATCCAGCGGAAGGCATGGAGTTGGCGCTTGTGTCTTCTGCAGGTCTCTATCAGGAGACCAAGAGGGCCGCGCCAAAAGGCTGAAGGATCTGAGCTGGACACTGAAGGGTCTCCGGTGGAAGCCGGACGTCCAAGGCAAAAGCCAAGACTGAAGCTCCTCTGAAGAAACCGAAGCAGCCTGCCTGCCTTCTTCATTTCCTTTTCGGTCTATTTTGGTGACAATCCTCCCTAGGGTGGGTCTTCCACACCCAGAGCTATGCTGAGCCCATTTCCTTGGGAATTTCTTCCTGAAAAGGAAATAATCACTTAACTCCGTTCAGCTGGCTGTTCCAAGTTGACCATTAGTTAATCTACCACATACTACTGAGCCTGCAGGGGCAGAAGAAAACACGGATTAGTTACCAGAACCCAGAGGGGGTAAATATTTGGAGAAGAATGTGTGGTAGAAATTGTGACCCTCAATAACGGGGCAGCCAGGTCAGAAGAGTGCAGGGGAATTTGCCAGGATCACTTTCTTCACACATTCCTGCTTCTCTGTTTGTGCTTTATGTGGACCAAAAACAATGGAAAATTGGAAGAATGTGGGGCAATGGGATCCAATTCCCATGGTCAGTCCTCTGTGGAGCAGAGCAAGAAAAAGAAAGGGGGAAAACAAATCTGGAGGATTCAACTACAGATATTGAACACATTTTAATTAATACTTTGGAAGACACCAGAAATGCCTTTATCTAGGTTGGACTTTGTTCAAAAGCATTCCTTGGGTTGTGGATACAGCTCAATGGTAGATCACATCTCTAACAAGCTTAGGTATTATGTTCGATCTGAGGACCACAAAAAAATAAAATAAACCAAGTCCTTGAATGTATCTCTCTTTAGCAGTATATTTTGCTCAACATGCAGTTTTTGTTCGGGATACACTGTGCAACGGCAAACAGAAACGCCAACAACCATCCCCAGGATTCAGAGGCAGATTGATTCTGTGTCAAGGGGCACTGGTCAGGATCATTCCCAGATGTCTTTCTGGGGAGGGAGGGAGGTCTTTCTGGAGTTGAAAGGGAAGTACAGAGGCAGAGCACTTGGCTGTCTTCAGCTGCTTCTTATATTATGCCCCAGAGTGATCAGTTTCTTAGATGCAGAACAGGAACTGTTGCCTGGGCAACTAACAGAAACTGAAGTATACTGGCTGAGGGAAGGGTGGTTTGCTGTTGCAATTATATTGTGAGAAACATAAAACTGAGCATGTTGAATATATTTTAGTACTTTCAAATATGCTTTATGATTTTTGGAAACAAAAAACAAGTAAAGTTACAGAAATCACTCATAGACTTGAGAAAGTGTTTGTAGATACCCAACTTATTTATTTATTATTATTTTTTGGGGGGGCAGTACTGGGAATCGAACTCAAGACCTTGCATTTGCCAGGCAAGTGCTTATGTCACTGAACTATCTCCCTAGCCCAAGATGCTCAATTTAAATAATAGGGATTGAGAGAAAATGAAACATAGGCATAACTTGTGGGATTAAGAATTTTAATGCTATATTGTGCATCATGAAATCCAATTTAAAATTGAGTCAAATGTAGAAATGACATATTTAGAAAAATTATTTACATGATGCCCAAAGATGAGAAATTACTTCAGTGCCTTCAGTTAAAGCATAGTAGGGTTTTATGAAACTTGCATTTAAAATAGAAGTGGATCGTGTGAGAATCTATTTGTGTGTGTGTGTGTGTGTGCGCGCTTGTGTGTGTGCGTGCATGTGTATCTTAATATAGTGTTAGAATTTGGACATGTGTAATTAAAAACTATGGTTTCACCCACTTTGAATTATCTTCAAGAATACAAGTAAATTACCATTTTGGCAGTTCAAGAGTATTACAATTAGTTATTTCAACTAGTATGAAAAGACTTTTTTTTTTTAAATGTATTTGAAACAGGGTCTTACTATGCAGCTTGGACTCATACTGATCCTCCTGTTTTCAGGCTCCCCAGTGCTGGGATTCCAGGTGTGCGCCACCACGCCCAGTCTCAGTGGCCCACTCACTGCACCCAGGGGCAGAGCTGGCAAGGCATGTGGTGCCGGGGATTGAACCCTGGTCCCTGTGCTTACCTAAGCAGGCACTTAGTCTACTGAGCTATCTCACCAGCCGTAGTATAGAAAAACTTTGATTGTAAACCTTCAAAATGAGGTACTATTCAAGAATATACCAACACATAAAAGTCTTAAAGCAAATGACCTTTATAAATATTCAGAATATTTTATTAGTTATATATCACTTATTTTCTGTTATGTAGACCCTAGACAAAAGTACCTTACAAATTATACTGGTAATGCCATAAATTCCCTTCTTTAAAAATGAAAACAACTGTGTTTCAGGTAAAGTTAATGGCTGAGGACTGAAGTAGGAGACTCCTGAAAAGGTGACTGGAGAATGGATACAGACGACTCAGGCGTGGACTACTCTCCGGGTGTCCAAAGCTGTGAGTACTTCAGGGGCAGGTCCCAGTGGGAGGAACCTCTGGGAACCACTGTGGCCAGCCTCCATTCATAAAGTCAGAGCGGAGCATTAGCCTACACATGTTACTTGTTTGCTGAAAGTCTTCAGACTTTGCAATTGTACCAAGTAGGTCTTTCCTACAGCTTTCAGTTTTAATACTGGCTTTTTAGTAGTTCTAGTCATAAAATTAAGAATACATTTTACATAACTGGTTTTGATAAGTGTAAAACTAATAATTTGGCATCATACTTGAGGTAAGTCATTCAGCGCCTTAGAGAATAAGAACAGAAACAGCTTGAAGTCAGAATGATAGGGTTGGAAGTCCGGTTATCCTCCTGTGAGGTTCTCTGAATCAATTGTACCCCCATTTGGGTGACAGTCTATGGCATTAAATACAATAACGTGTTTCATGCCTCCCTGTACCTATTTCTATGGTGAGACTATTTTGTCTGTCACCTGTCCAGATGTGCGCATGCGCAGGTGTCCGCACTCCTCTTTAAGATCCTTAATTGTGGTTTCAGAAGCTCGGATCGCACACAGTCGCTTACAATGGAAGCGCTTTTGATTCTCAAATAGCAGGCTTTACTATGAGAGCAAAGGTTGCATTTGGAATTTCTGAAGCTCAGCTCTGCATATTAAAAACAAGATTGGAGAACTAATAATGTCAAGAATCAGACTGGAGGGTCAGGGAGATGGCTCAGTAGAATAAGTGCTTCCATGGCAAGTGCAAGGGCCTAAGTTTACTCCCTGATTCCGGAAAAAAAAAAAAGAATCAGACTGGAGAAGAGACGTAATTTAAAATCAATTTCCCTGTGCAAAACAGAGGGCATCGCCCGCTTCTGAGAAGAGTTAGGTGCAGTACAGCTGCCTTGGTTCTGGGATAGCCGGGAAATTCTCACCACAGAACTAAGAGAAGTAGTCACTGGAGAGAGGGCCCCACACGCCAGAGAAGGAAGCTCCGGCTCTCCTTGAAGAGAGAGAGAAGCCCTTTCCAGTAGCCCTTTCCAAGAGGCTGATGTCTACACTTCTGCTTCCCCCATTCTAAATCTTCTTCGTAGTCAGAAGTACAGGAGGCAATTCCTCTGTTTTTTGTGCAAGGCTCTCATTAGAACGTACAAGTAATTAGTCCATTTTTATCTTCAGTTTTAGATTCCCAACACAACAAAACAGCAGGGAAAACCTGATTCAATATTGTATTATGCAAATTTCTGGCATAATCTGTAGGTTTTCAATAATAGCGACAGTTTTCAAAGACTTGGTAATATTTTGAGGAATTAATATATTGCAGTGTTGCTTAAAACTGTTATTTTAAGGAAGTTAAAATGAATTTTCAAACCATATGACAGAAAAATTGAGTTTAATTTTTTTTTTTTACTTTTTTTTTGAAGTTTGTCAACATCAACAAACATTTTACACTTTATTTTGATCAGGATTGTTTTTTTTTATGAGCAGGATACATTTATTAAGGGAAAGAAAGCTCCTGTCCAAGAGACGGACAGGAGGGGGGCCCGAGTGGGTAGTTCTCCCCCCCTTTTTTTTAACTTTATGGAAAAAAACAAAATAGAACAAAATTTCTAACAAAATAATAGGAGAATAACTATGTTCAATGCATTGAATATTGTTATCTTCACAGTAGTTACTCCGAGCACAAGATGTGGGTATAAAAAAACATTCCCAAATGATATTAGCGCAAACCGTTCTTTTCAGTGAACTGAAGGAAACTAGTAGCAGGAGAATCCTCTTTCCCCAAAGCCAGTACACTTGAGTCTGTTGTTGCTCAGGCAGGAGTTTCTGTTCCAGTTCTGCTCACGTTTGCTTCTGACAAATCGCTGGTCACTGTGATGCATATTGTAAAACCTAACCCCCAGGGGGCAGGCCACTTGGCCTCAGTACTTCCTGCTTGCTTGTCCCGTATGAGCTCTATGCCATCAGAGCTCAGGGCCTGATATTCTGATATAAAATGACATTTGAAAGAATTATTGCAAAATACATTATTTTAAACGAAGCTAGGTATATACAGATAAGTTCATTTTCTATTTGCAGCTAAAATATTTATTATAGCATAAATGTTAAATGAAAACACAGCTTAAAAGGTTGTATTCTCTTAGGGACAGTAAAATACTAGTTTTACCACTTTGCCGGGAGAGAGTGAATGCAATATTTTAAATAATAATGGTTTAGAGTTTTCCAAAACTGGTTTCAGAAGTTTTCTAAAGTAATTCAGGGTAAGTATAAGTGAGGCACACTTAGACAACTATACCAAAATGGAGAAAAGATGCATTCTAAAGATAAATTTTATTATTTGCTTATTTATTTTTAAAATTTCTGTGTGGGCAGCAATAGTTGTAAGTGGTCAATCTGAAAGTTGTGGTAATTCAGTATTTTATTTGTCTTTGTACTCTCACTATACAGCTCAAGCTCGCAGTGATCCTCCTGTTTTCAGCCTCCCCAGTACTGGCATTACAGGTGTGCACCACCACGCCCAGTCTCAGGGGCCTGCTCAGCACCCCTGGGGGTGGGGCGGGCATGGCCTGTGGTGTTGGGGACCAAAGGTCCTGAGCTTGCCTCATCAAGCACTCAGTCCCCTGAGCTATCTTGCTGATCCTCCAAAGATAAATTTTTAAAATGTAGTTAGGAGAGGAAAAAGAAAGCATATTATTAGATGTATAAAACAACAGCAAAACAATGCCTCTACACACACGATTTCCTAGTAGAAATTATGGAAATAAGTACATAATGGGATGACATTTTTATAGTACTGAAAAAGTCTCAAGTTCAGATTATACATAACAAAGGAAAAATACATTTTTTTCTGGATGAAAGGGGTCGGAATGAAATTTTTATTGTCAGCCTTGAATGTAAGAAAAAACTGTTATTTTTTAATCTGCTATCTTAGTTTAAACAACTTACACTGTTATGAGTTATTCTAAACCATTATCCAATATGTGAGGCTTCTGCCTGAATGTTGCTGTATACCTTTCTTTCTCTACAACTTATTTTTTCATAGGCTATCATATTTCTTTGAGGGTTTTGTAGTAAATTTGTTAGTCTAACTTCCATTTAAGTGTGGGCAGCAATAGTTGTAAGTGGTCAATCTGAAAGTTGTGATAATTCAGTATTTTATTTGTCTTTGTTTGTATTCCTATCAATGAGCACATGTCTGAAGAGCATGGATTCCGTATGTATTTGGTAAATAAACTATTTATTAAGTAAGTGACTTTGCAGTAGAAACCGTAGGTGGAAAATAGGGATAAAAATCCTATCATCTAAAGTGGTTATGTGCTAACACTGACGAAAAGGCTTTATACATTGAATTATTTAGCAAGTTTGTGGACTCTAAAGGTCCTAAATAAAATATGTAACACAGACAAATCCCTTGGAATTTATTATAAAAGTACTGTAAGAAATAAAGAAGCTAGTTAGTAGTTCTTAAGAAAAATCTGATTTATTTTATGCATCCTTACTTAGCTTTCTTTTGATTGACATAAAAGATAATGGTACTCTGAGTTTTCTCAAGAAATAAATTGGGGCAGCCAGATAGCTCAGCAGACTAAAGTGCCTGCTTAGGCAGAACACAGTGGCCCAGGTTCAATTCCTCGCATGCTGTGCTGGCCCCATCCCTGGGGGGTGCTGAGAATGCGATTGAGACTGGGCATGGTAGCACATGCCAATAATCCCAGTGCTTGGGAGACTAAAAACAGGAGAATCACTATGAGTCCGATCCACACAGTGGTGTTCTCCTTGAACCTAAGTCTACAAGAAGTCAGAGAGGGTAGATCAACAATTTTTAAAGTACCTTTACTATGGACAGCTAAGTTAGGTAGAAATATTATTGGCTGTCAGACAGGAACCAAACAAAAGATAGAATGGCCACACCCACAGACTTCCCCTAGATATGAACAGCAGTGATTGATATTCTAAATAACTATTGATTAGATCACCTCGTTTATTGATTAGATCACTCAGGAATAGTTCCTGACCCACCCACTCCAAGAGAGACCTCCCTTTTTATTCACTTGCTACAGGACTCGCTTCCCCATTTGATCACCATTTCATTGATATTACCTAAATGATTATATCCGGTATCTTATTGGCTGACCATAGTTTTGTTCTGCCTCATGCCCACCTTTTGATTTCCCATTGGATCAATATTAACTAATTGCCTACACTTGTAATCTTATTAGTTGATTACAGTATTGCACACCTTAGACCTAACTCACCTCATGTTTTTGCTCTATAAAATTCTCTTAAAAAGTGGAGTCCTCAGCAACCCACCTGGAATCCCTTCTGTCTGATAGAGAAGTGACTCTCTTTCTCCAGTAAATAGATTCTGCTCCTAACCTCCATTGTTCCTAGAATTGCTTCTTCAATTTTAGAGAATTTGAACTAGTACTAGACATCTAGAAGTTTGGGAGTTATATTTCCCCTACATCACCTTGACATACCGGCCTGAATCCCTAAGCAACTTTATAAGATTTTCTTAACTAAATGATGTCATCTCATCTAGAATCCAGATTCTTTTTCTGATGTTAGCCCTTGGTGTTTCAGTTCCATGGTGAAATGGATTCCCTTATGACTTAAGAAGTTTAGAATTTTAACTAAGTAAAACTTCCTCATCAGGAGACCAGAATCCTCACTTTGTGAACATCCTGAGCCTGTGCAAGAGGAGGGCAGAAAGAGGGTGTGAGGTGTACACCTGTGCTAGGGTGGGCAGCCTGCATACAATAGAAGGGAATTGCGGAAGGACTGATTTCTGGGTCTTTGGAGGAGCTCCAGTCTTCCCTCTTCAGCTTGGACATCAGCTGGTTTCTGGCATAGACTGTTTGGCTTCTGCCAGGGATTCCAGAGCTTCTTGGCATAGACTCTTTAGCCTTCTGGCACAGATACATCAGCCTCCTGATATGGACTTGACAGGACACTGCAGCAAGCTCCAGGCCTTGGACTGCACCCTTCAGCCTCCAATGTGCAGACACCCCCCTGCATGCTTCCTCATCCAGCTCCATTTCTGACCATCTTAAGCCCATCTTTTTTTTTCCCCTCCTTCAGAACCAAGGATTGAACTCAGGTTAAGCCCATCTTGTAACTTCTTACATGTGTGTATATCTTGGGTCACCGCTGTTTCTCTAGTAAAGCCTGATGGATACAGTCTCCTTTGAAAGACTGCCCTCTTTCTTAGTCTAACAACCAAAACAACTTCAATGATCCAGACAATCTATATTTTTGGAGTATTTGACATAGTCATACTGTTTTTGGTAAAGTTATATACTAAAGCTCAACACAAAGATCACAGTTATATTCCAATGAGTGTCATCTTCTCACTCCTCTCATATGAAATTCTTTCCTTGCTGTACCACCCCATTTGCCTTTTCTATGCCATGTTTTTATAAATGTAATATTATATCTTAATCTCTGAACCTCTCCATAGGATGTGAATATTGAGAATAGAAGTTTTATCTGATTTATTTTGGTCTCCAACACATCTAAACATAGTAAAATTAAATATATATAGTAAAACTATAGTAGAAACAAAAATTATGTTGCATACATCAAGCCACCATAAATAATTTCAAAAAGAACATAGAAAAAGATTGAGTATAATTACCCTAACAGTATTTTGT
>NDGN011311366.1:0-11089 GCA_002564285.1 Tympanoctomys barrerae
TAAGGGTCTAGTTACTCAAAACCGACACAGTCCTAAATACCTAGCAAGGTCTAGGTAGGCTAGGTTAGTGGCAATATATGACAGAATTCATACTAGATTTGGTAAAACTGAGACTGTTGGACCCCCTCTGGGTTTCTGGGTCAGCTGATCCAGAATGGGGCTCAGGAAGGTGCGTTCAAGTCCCCAGTGCTGCTGACTGTACCTTCCTCTGGAACCCCACGTGAAGACCACAAAGTTAGTACAGACTAGAGATACGCAGCAGAACCAAAGCAGACAAATTTCAGGGGCTCATTCCTTGCTACTAAAAGTGAGCTCTAGGGGCCGGGGAGATAGCTCAGTTGAATATATATATATATATATATATATATATATATATATAATAAAAAATAAAAAATGAGCTCTTTTATAGCTTCTGACGACACTGGGAATGGGTCAGGGCTGCAGAAGTCCAGGCCCTCCACAGAAGCATGAAGTCAGAATCTGCATCAAGCCCATTTCTGGGCAGCTCTGTCCACATGCAAGTCTGAGGGACAGCAGGAGTTACAGGACCTGCGTGGATCACAGAGGACTCCACTGTCACTCCACTCACTGCCTCCAGGACCACAGTGGCTGGTAAAAGGAATGCAGGCAATCTGCCCTGGCTGCTAAGGGCCCCACTCATGCGTAGCTTGCATTGCTCTCACTCTCACTGTAAAAGTCTTGATGTCAGAGAGAGCGCGATCCAGCCAGGTGCCCGAGAGAACAGAATGTCAGAGAGCAGCCGTGAAGGCTCCGCAGCCCACCCGACTTTCCTGCCTATCCATCACTCCAGGCCCAAGGAAATGAAAACACCTAAGCACAAGTGTAAGCACTAGGCAAAAATACAAAACTTCTTACACACATATGCAAGGAGTGATGGAAATACAGTGAACATTTGAATTCAAAAATGTATTACAGCTAGAAAAAGATTGTCATTAATCCCCCTTCAACATACTCCACCTCACTTCAAACACACTTATACCAGCATTCTTGCTACTTTCTGTAGCAGGTTTGGAAGTCTGCTTTTGTGAGTATCTTCATGAAGTATGATCAAAAACACAGTGAATACTGCTGCTAAGTGCCATCCAAAGGAAAGACAGGCTTATAAAAACATTACAGCATATTCTCATCACCAAATCTGGCACCACGTAACTTTTAACTCTTCTCCAAAGACAGAATGACCGTGAAAGACGATGTTTTATATCAATTCACATCACTGAGGCAGCCACGGCAGTTCAATTAACAACACAAAAGAGGACTTCTGGAACTGCTTCTGAAAGTGGCGAGAATGATAGGACAAGTATGTTCAAAGTGAGGTGCTTTATATTTTTTGAGGGGGCCTAATAGCAGTGTGTCTTTTACTGTAACAAATATTTAAATGTAAGCATTCAGATTTTTGTCCACACCTTAATTACACATATGTGTGCCTGTGTAGGTATATATAAAGATAAAAAGCAGAGAAAACATATCTTAGAGATATAGAAAAGGTGACAAAATAGAAACATTATATTATAAAATGGCAGAGAAGACACCAAATATCACCCATACGAATACACGCAAAGGGACTGAACTCACCTTTAAAAGACTTTCCATGTGACCTGTGAGGCAAAGGAACTTGGGCTCTGCCTGACACAGCCACACATGAACTTCCTTTGTACCCAGCAGCTCCACATTAGAACCCCACAATGGGTTTCCAAAGGGGTGCACAGCCTTCACTGGGCAACTCTGGCTCGTTGTTCTTGTCCTTCACCCAAGGGCAAGTAGCATAGATCCAGGGCGAAGGGCCCAGGCTATTGAGGGATACTGGTACCATGGCAGAGCGGATGGAAATCACTTTGATCTGTAGCTGGGGAGAGCCAGACAGTGCCTCCACGTAGAAAGTTCTAGTTGTACAGTCCTGAGCCGAGGATGTTGCCAGCTGTCCTGAGCGGCCTCTAGCACTGAACCATAAACAAATCCAACATGGAAGACACCACTGAGAAAGCCCCAGTCAGGACCTACGGCTAAGAATCACAGTGATGTAGAGGAGACCATTAGGACAGCTAAAAAGCAACAAACATACGACATCGTGGATGAGACTGGTCTTCCGGGCAGGTGGGTGGGTGTGGGCCCATCACACCACACAGCCCTTCCTCACTCAGGCTTGCACCACTGGATGATCCGCGGCAGGCTGATCTTGATGTTCCCAATCGTGACTTCTGTTAATTTAGAACAATACCCACAACAGCATCCACACTCTGCTTCTGAATGCTGGCCCAGCAGCCAACAAACATCAAACCTGCAGGCCATGCCCACATGCTGCCTGGAGCATCAGTGTCATTCTTGTTGGGACAGCTGTTGGCTGGCGGTGATGTGAACATATATTCGGTTTCCCCCTTTTTATGAAAATGAAGAGCAAATGAGTATGTGAGACTACTTGGCGCTCGTGAGCTCAGCAGTCATAATCAAGATGAGGCTGGAACTCACCAGGTGCTGGAAGCGGAAAATCTCCAGCCTTAATTCCCAGCCCCTGGATTTATAAGCTGGGACCTGTTTGACTCTGTGTTCAGGTGTGAAGGAAATGAACAGAACTCAAGAGCCAATTTGAAAAGCTAGATTGATGTGACCAAAGACAGGACCTAAAAGTGTGAGATACGCAATGAGCAATTTTATAATGCTGTTGAGGGGTCTGATGGCAGACTCCGCTGCTAGTAATAGGATTCTCCACACCAGAATGCCCGCTGCCAGGAATGCCTCACTTGGGAGACTCAGTCACCCTCCCTCTGACACCCCACATCATTCCTTCACCTCCTGCCTCTCCAGGCACCTTGTTCCTCCCTCCAGCTAGTCAAGACTCTCATTCTACTGCAAGACTTGGAAACCCAGTTAAAGAGGATGGAAAGATCTCAGAGGACTCCATGTCAAAAAAAGGAAGTGCATTCCAAAGCTATGGTTCCCATGGAAAAAGCCCTGAGCTCCACTTCTCAGCCCTGCTGGGGCGGCGGGGCGCACCTCCTACCCAGGCTGACATCCTTTTGGATTTAGTCAGACCCTCTCTGCAAACCTCAGTCATTCAAGCCCAACTCAGCTGGAAACACACAGCCCTGCGTACATCTTCTCCTAAGAATGCTGTGCCCTTTGAAGAATTATTTTTGACAATCACAATTGGAAACACTCCCAAGGGCCTCTGAAGAGAAGCACATGCCACATGGAACCAGTAACCAGAAATAAATCAAGTGACAAAAAGAGGCTGAATCAGCATAGGCCAGGCCACAGTAGGGATGCAAAGAGGGAGACACTGACACCCGCTGGTTTTCTCTGCCTTTGTCTCTCAACTTCCAGGCTTAGACACTTGACATCCTTTCCTTCCATTCCCTCCCTAAACAACCATCACTTCCCAATAAACAGGTGGTGTCTCATCAAGCCCTCAGCTTTCTAATTACTCCCCCCTATTGGAGACTTCCTGAGTTATTTATTGCTCTTCACTAAGAGCAAGTCATAAGAAATGAAACATAATTTGTTTATGGGCTTGCCTTGTGAGACTATTTAGGTATGGAAAAACACAAATATATTTAACTGTTTCTTAAAAGCTACTGTGAATATTTTGTCTCATAAACGCATTTCCCTTATGCCCTAAAGAAGGGAGGTATTTCTTTGTGAAAATAAATAAATCACCTTCTTACTGTAAAAAAAAATCATCCTCTTGGAATAAGGAAGACAAAAATCACTAAAATTATGAGCTTTCTTTGAACCAATGCTTAAGATATAACCTTGGGGAAAGGCAAGATGCGCTGTGTATTTTGTTCTTGGTAGGTGGCTAATGAGGGCTGGGAGTAGACGTTACTACCTCCTGGCATCTTTAAATGTTTAGCCGATACACATAGTTGAGTAATATTTTTATAAACTTTCATTTAGCATTGAATTCTACATAGTGACTGACAACGTGTACTTTTTGCCTTATCCCCTAGCACCACCTGCCACCCCTACCCTATAATACTGGGCAGAATATTCAGCAAGTGCAAAGCACTGGAGCACAGAGGGTAATTACAGTTAATCCATTTCCACTGGGCTTCAAACCACTGATCATCCCCGTCAAGTTTCACCAGAGCTTTTTACGACAAGTAAGTGAGCCTCAGGTCACGCCCTTGGGTCCAACCTGCGCCTGCTGTATGTATAGCCATCTTTGTTTTGCCTCTTTCTATCCTCTCCAAAATAATCTTTAAGGATCACAGTCAACTGAATTTGTCCTGCTTTTGCAAAGTGAGCTTTCAGGGAGCCAGTACTTAGGTTGCACTAGTGCTTGTTGATTTAAGAAACAAAATTAAATGGTCATGACCCACCTCTTACATTTTACCATCAGGGGAATCAGGACCAGGGTACAGGGAGAAATCTGTGCTATTTTTACCCCATTTTACTAATATCAATATTAGTACAAACTTACACATTTAAAAATGATAGGCATTTTTGATTGGTTTAGAAAAATCCTATACAAGGTCACAGTGAAAGCTACCTCTGCTACATCCATCTCTGCATCTGGTGATTCTTCAGGAATGGCATAAACAGATTTGCAGAACTGCATTTACTAAAACATCTAGGTGATCTTACCCTGACTACAGTTTCTGTCAATCCAAGGGTCATGAGCTACTCACAAGTCCCTGATGTCACATCCCTCAGGATGGCTAAATGTGCCACAGGATGTCATTCAGAAAGATAGCATATTATGGAGAAAACATACAGGCACAGAGGTCTGACGTCTGCTTCTGCCTGGTTCTGCCTCCCATTAATTGCATAACGATGCACAGCGCACCAGACACATCCAGTGTCAGGCTGCATGATGGAGCAACAACCCTCCTCTTATAACAGCAGGAAATGAGGCCGAGGGAAACTTGAAAACAGTAGCACACTAAGTCTTCATTATACCATCTGGCCCTAGAGTATTCTTCAATGAACACTTAAAAATAAGGTCCTTAAGTGATAAGAAAACATTTTGACCTTTATTTCAAATCCTGCAGGAAAATACACACACAGAAAGGCAGGAAGACAGTTGGCTAAATCTGTGATCTCACCCCCATACCTAAAGACTGTTATTTCTTACCCATTTTGCAATTTTAATGGATAAAGCAAGAGAAAGGTTAATGCAAGTTGAGGTATGATCATCTTAAATACTAGAATAAGAGATGTCCTATGAGTGGGGCAAAGTGAACCATATTCTGGGACTTGCAAGGAGCTCTAGGGCAAGGCATCTTGCTGGTTCTGCCCCCCCCCATTAACTATGTGACTACACACAAGGCACCCAACCCACTCAGTCATGGGTTACTCATCTACACTACATGCTAAAAACCAACACCTCTAGTCTAGAATGTGCCAGATCTCTGTGTGTCACATTGCCTGGGAAGCAGGCAGGAGAGAAGGATATGCAGGAGCTGGAGAAGTATATGCAGGGGCTGGAGAAGACCTATGGCCCTCAGGTAACCTTTACATACAAACATGGGGCTGAGGAACGGGCAAGAAGAACCACTGTCCCCTCTCTGCTAGGAAAAGCTCCTTTAGAAATATGCATGAGCATTAGTAAGGTTCCTCTGCATACTGATACTTACACCAAGGTGAGTAAAGCGGAAGAAGAACATATAGTGAGATTTGGACTTAACAGTTATGCTACCCCAGCCCCAGAAGAGTGATAAACATAAGTGACTAAGGTCAAGTTGTAAAGAGACAATTAGATCCTTCTACTTTAACCACTGAGGGAAGGGCTATGCCTTATTCTCATGTGAATGGCTTCCTGATGTGCCTTCCACCCACCCTGGGCTCCAGTAGATACTAGTTGATTTGAATTGAATTATGAACTATTCTAATTTCTTAGAATCTTGGTAAAGGCAAAGGCTCTAGGACACCACAGTTTTTCTGTGAAGTTGAGAAGGGAATACAATAAGAGGGTGTGGAAAGGATCCAAAATGCATGGGGTTTCCAAAGAAGCATTGCAGGAGGCTCTTGCCCTACCCAGCTCTGGAGGACTAAGAGTTGTACAGAAAAGGGGCCTTTTGGCACAGAGCTCTCAAAGGGCCCTAACCTTCAATTCATCCCGGGCAGCGTATGCCCCACTCAAGGACACAAATGATGCACACAGCAGCGAGGCCACCTCCTGGCCATAGCCTGCTCTGCCTTAGCCACTTGGGATTGTTCTTTTCCTCCACAAAGACGCCTCCCTCCATTAAGGGTAATGTGAGTCATGTGGCTGAACTGAACACATTCATTTTCCAGATTCCCTAAAAATAAATGGTGGGGAAGGAAAACATATGTATTGTTTCTATTTGAGATTATAAAAACACAAACTAAAAGGGACTAGAGAGATTCACTGCCCTAGAGATCTAATTCCTTTCTGATGATGATAGCAGATCAGTTACTTGCCATTAGATAGGTTGAGATGCGGGATAATGTAAAATTCTGCTTGATTTATGATAGGAACACAGTTTCTGTAATGCCCTTTTCATCCCTGACAAATACATCTTTAATGATCAGGATAGCAAAAGGTTTTTACTGGCAGCTCAAGTATGGAATGGTTCCTTTATTACTTTACAGAAAAGTTGCACTCTAGAAGTTTACTGCAGAGAAAATTTCCAAAAAGTATATCCTATTTTTCTAATGAGTTTAAATAGTCACTTGTGATTATGCACAGCAAAGGTAAAAGAAAGTACTTCTTGGGTATAATAAAATCACACTTGAAACACAAACAACCTTTTAAAGTTACATATTTAAGGAAAAAGCAGTGATAAAATGTTAATACCAATCAAAATACTAATGTTGCTCTGGGCAAACTGAAAATGTCACGAAACAGTCTGAATGAACCAGTCTGCCTTGTCTCACATAAGTGCAATAATTTCTAAATTCGGCAAAATGTTCTGTCTTCTATTGGCTTGAACATTCTCATTTTCCATGTAAGGCCATTTCACTGCTTGGAGTCCTTTTCTTATTACTTGAATTTTCAGGCATCTTTCAACATGACCCCACATCTCTGCACATAAGGTGGTCCAGGGCTTGGGAGCTTCTGGAACACTGCCTCTGATTGGCAATGAAGGCTACCTCTTGGAACCAGTGAATGCAGAATAGCCTGCTCAATGTCTTGGGTGTTTGAAAAGGATCAGGAGCCCCCTGTTATATTTCTTTCAGTCAATGGCTTATTGACTCCACAACTAGGGGTCTCAACTGCTGTCTTGTCCTCTTCCTCATTGTAGACTCCATCAGCAAGAGCTGTTAATTGAACCCAACCAAAAAATACCACTGGGAACACTACATTCCACCCACATACATGCCATTCATCTGGTTCATTCTCTCAGCCCATTGTCTTTCCTGCTTTCCCTGCAACCAGAAGCAAAATAAGTCAGATCATGGTGCTTCTCCTTTTTTATATCACATCAGAGCCTTTTCAATGGTTGTACCTCCTGTCTAACATGTGCATTTTCTCCACTACCATAAAGCAAGCTTCTTCATACCAAAAGACCTTTACTGAAATGTCAACTCATTCAGAAAAGTCTTTCTCTACCACCACAATGAAAGGAGCCAGCAAGAAGCTATGCCAATCATATCTGCCAATTCAGGGCCATGCAAAAGCTCTTATCACCACTTGAAATTTCTCAGGTTCAAGCATCTGTTTGCTGTCTACCTCTATCCACTCAGTAATGAGCTCTGTAAGAGAAAGGACTTTGTTTTGCTTCCAGCAGTGCCCAGCATCTAGATGACACTTGGCACTCAATAACACTTGTGAAGTGATTCAAATCATCATTCAACCAACAACTTGTGTCCCTAGCAAAGGCATTTACCCAATGAGGAGTCTGTGAAATCCTGAAGACTCAACTTACGTACATGATAACAAGAGATTATGAAGAGGCACTGAGTCCCCATACAAAAGCTTCATCAGGGAACGCTGATAACATCTGAGTAAAGATAAATTCAATAATTCAAAGGTATTTTTGAGGTGTCCCCTATGCATTGCCACCTTCCATAAGCAAGGGATATGACAATGAGCAATGATTCATAGCTGCTGCCCTCACAGAAAGGACAATGCAAGTGCCTTAAATCTGGAGATAAACCCATCTCACACTAAGGATAACTAAAGCATGCTATTACAGAGGAACCCAGGCTCTCTGCTTCAATCACGAAAAGAAGATAATACTCAAAGGCCATGGAAGATAAAGGGATTAAACCTCGCATCTAAGAGATCGCTGCTCATGGACCTACAAAAATTTCTGACTAGTCTTTTTTATAATTACAAATTTTAAAGGGTTATTACATATCAGATCCTTCTGATAAGGCCTCAATAGCTGTCAAAATATAAGATATCAGGGCTGGAGTGATAGCTGAGTTGAATAAGCGCTTGCCTGGCAAGCATAAGTGCCTGAGTTCAATCTCTCGCTCCGAAAAAAAAGGAACAACCCTGAAAACTCAAAATATAAGATACCAAATCATTACTGTTTACTTGGTGAAAATAATTTTGACTGTATTCATAATTATCCTGTTGATATTATTTGGCCCATGTATGTTTAATTGGGGTTCTTTTTTTTTTTTTTTTTTTTGGTTTGTTTTTTGTTTTGGCTTTGTCTCCTCCAGAGTTAAAGTATTCACCTACCCGAGATAAAAAGGTCTGGTGTCTATTGAGGGCCTTTAGATAGAACTTCTGGAGAGTATCTCTGACTGCTGGTTCACAATGATGATCGAACCCTTTCAGCCTGAAGAAGCCAGAGCAGTCACTGCCCATGGTTCCCTCATGGCAGTTCGGGTTACTTCTTCAGCAGGGGAAAGTTATAGGCAGGCAAAGATAAAAACATAATAGGTAGTCAGACAGGGCCAGGCCTTCAAAGAGACAATATGGAAGACAAGGTGACTTTGCAACTTGGAAGAGACAGATACTCTGATATGAGCCAAATCTCGAAACAAAGGAGTAAACAAATGCAGCCACATACTTCCCTAGGGGTGGGCATCAGGGTCTGATATTTTAAGTGGGTATCAATCACCTTGAACGAGCATGAATGAGTCACTCACCCAACCCCTAGCAGGAAGAGACCCTACCCTGTATTCATGTCTGCTTGCTACGTAACTCACTTCCCCATTTGGTACTTGATTATTTTTACCTGAGCAATGATGCTTGTAATCTCATTGTTTGACTATAATTTTGTCCCACCTCATGCCCACCTAAATGAGTTCCCATATTCTCCACCACCTTAGACCTGCCTCACCATATGGTTTTCCTCTATAAAAGTCCCTGGAAGAGACTGCTTCCTGGGGACAACCTGTTCAGGGTCCCCTTCTATACCTCTCTGGGACAGGAGCTTGCTTTCCTCCCCATAAATATATTCTGTTCATAAAAAAAGTGACAGGCATTTCTGCACCGTCTGGCCCTCATTTTTCCTGAATCATTTACTCTGTGCTCAGGGGTGTGACGGTGGTCACTGTCCTGACTGGGGCTATAAATCCATTTGGCTGAAGGGGGCAGGGGAAAGTTGGATTATATGCATTGCAATCCAAGGAGCATATAGCAACCAACTATTCAAATTTACAGAGTTCATGATAACTATTTTACCATAGATTGCCATTCCTGCCCTTCTCCATTCTGAGTGTTTTCTAAGAGATAGCAACCTTGATCCCCTCCAGCTTCACATCTCTCTGAGCAAACTTCCATCACAGAAGCAAAGATGGGTAGCAAATCAGACAAAAGCCAGGTACCTAGAAGAGTGAGAACAGAGCAGGCAAGAGCTTGATTACACAGCAGCTGAGATCATTTATTAACTAACTTGCTGGTAGTTGCTGGCACAGCTTCTCCCTGGATTTGAAATTATGCACTTTCCATTTTTGACAAGACCACCAGCCTAGCCATGTGAGGACGATTTTCAGGAAGGAAGAAACAGAGTAGCTTTACAGTCAACACAGACCAGATAGCAACCTCTGGCATGTCATAAGGAAAAACAAGATGCTCTGGCTTTGAGAGCATAAGGGTGTGCTTATGCCCTCCTTAAAGAACAGTCCAAGTTTCAGAGGTGATTTCATCTACTGGAAAACAAGTTGAGGAATAAATTTGGTTTGGGGGGACCTCCAACTTTAGGTTCCCTGGCCCTGTGACATTGGGTATTCTCTCTGAATAATATTTAACAACATACAACATTCACAAATTCAATGTATTTTTTTAAAAATTACCTTCTAGGAGATATTGCTACCTGAAATAACACAATGTAAGACATTTATGGAATGGGAATGATATCTCAGCAACACTGTCATAAATATATCTTTAAGAAGGCAAGCAACTCCCCACACTGATAGGCATGTGGCCAGCAGGTTCTGAACTGAGCAGGCACATCTGGAGTCACGAGAGACCAAACTAAGAGCATTTCATGCTTTCCAGGAGGAGCCTGAGTGAAACACATACTGTTCTGCACTTAGAATCTGGTCTCTACTAGTCTTTTGACTTGTCCTCTAATTTCTTTTGGTTGAGGAACTAATTCAACTCAGCTGTAGAGATTCTGGTCTTTGTACTCTTAAGTTTCATCATGTAATTAACAATTCACATCCAATTACATCACATTAAAAATCCTTTCCCAATTCTTTCTCAACTAATCCTGGACTCAGTGTCTCCTGCGCTGATTTGATCAATGTTCAGAGGAGATGCAGGAAGCCCATTGGCAAGCAAAAGCTGGACTTTAAATGATCAGTGGTACTTTAGCCTGGTCAAGGCTGTCTGAAAATACATGCTTGTTTTGGGGTTGTGATTTGAGAATCTGTGATGTATGTTTTTAGTGGAATACTAACAAAGGAGGAGTAGGACTTCAAAATAAGTCATTTGCATTCACTCTGTGACCATGGATTTCATACCATCTGGATATATGTGTTGTTTCTCCTCCCTGCCTGGAGGGATCCCAAAGTGAGTTCTGAAAGCTACAATGCGGACGGTCTTCCAAGCCATTTTTCCCATTATCACACCCTGTGTACAACCACTAGCCCCAGGGACCAAGAACACGTTGTGTTTATGGGTCTTTAAGATTTTTTCAATTTCTACATCTACTGTGTGTCCATTATGCCTCCTGGATGTCTTAACATAGGGTATGGATAT
>NDGN011311369.1:0-10702 GCA_002564285.1 Tympanoctomys barrerae
TGGACAGATGTTTGTACCCTGTGCTCATGGCAGGATTATTCCCTATCATCAGGAAAAGTGGGGAAACTCAAAAGTTCATTGAAACAGTCAGAATGAAAGGGATGGACATGATGCTAAGTGAGAAAAACCAGATGCAAAAGGAAATGTTATTAGGGTAAAAATAATAATCAGAAAGTAGAGCGCCAAGGGCTGAGTTCTGTTTAGGATGATGGAAAAGTTTTGGAAATAGGTAGTGGTAGTGGCTGCACAACAGTGTGGGTATACACTACGTCACAGAACTACACACTTAGAAATAGTCAAAATTAGCTGCGTGCAGTGGTGCATGGCTGTAATTGTAATCTCAGCCTTCCCGCTATTGGGAAGGCTGAGATAGTCACAAGTTGAAGGTCAGGCTGAACAATTTAACAACAAAATCTCCCAAGCAAACAAACAGGTCTTGCTCAACAAGGGCTTAGGATATAGGTCGGTATGCATATTTTGCTACAAATATCAATTAAAAAGAAATTGACAAAATTGCATTTGTAAAGGAGCTAAAATATTGATGGTACTTAAAATTGGTAAATGGAACTAAAGGTCTCTTTAGAGTTTCCAGATTTAAAAGAGAAAGAACAAAAAGTCATGCACCCCAAATCCTGTGTACCTGAGCATTTGCACCAAGTATTCACACAGAACTACCTGCTCAGTAAAAGGTGGAACAACCCAGATAGCCCCCCAAGGACAAGTGAATAAACACGTGGTCCATCCATACAGTGGTGCAAAGAATGAGGTACTGAGCCAGGCGGAGAGGCACTTGCCTGTAATACCAGTTATTTGGGAGGCTGAGGCAAGTTTGAGGCCAGCCTAGGCAGTTTTTGTGATTTTTTCATTAAATAATAATAAAGAGCTGGGGTGCAGCTCAGCGGAGGCCCTGGACTCAGTTCCCAGAAGCCTGCCCCCTCCCCCACTCAAAGCCTGATGTATGTTATGGAAGCCCCATGGGCAGCTCTCCTTGAAGGAGCAGTTGTTCACTCTGGCTGAGCCTGACCCTATTTCCATGTGTGACACACGCAGAGCTGGCTAGGTCTTCGCCTTTCAACTGGCTTTCAGCAATGTATATGGGTCCAGCCCTGGTGCTGCTGGTAGCCTTTGAAGATGGCAGGCAGTGTTTTCTGAAGGATTTTTTTTTTTCTTTTTGGCTGGCACAGGCTGCCTTAAGGGCGGGTCTGGTAAGGCAGGTGGAGCTGGGGATTGAGAATGCCTTCGTAGGGCCCCAGGCAGTATTTTCTGGAGCCCCCACTTGCTGCTCCCCAGTGCAAGCTGGATTAGGTGCTGGATGAGGTCAGAGAGCGAGCGCTCCTGAGACAGAGGCTGTGACTTCCTGGGGCTTGGACGATCACACCTCAGCTGAAGCACTGAGCCCAAAGCCCTGTTATGCAGATTACTCTTTCTGCATATCCTCCTCAGATTTCCAGAGGCAGCTTAGCTGGCATCCTGCCGAGCCCTGCTCGGCATACTCCCACACCTCCTGCTTTTCTCAGTCACTTGTCTTCAAGTCACATCTCAAATTAATAAGACCTAGCTTTGGCCCTGGGTGGAGGCCTTTGTTCCAGACAGCCATCATTGTGGCTGGAATCAGGACCCTCTTTTTTTTGGTGGAACCAGGGATTGAACTCAGATCCTTGCGTTGCCAGTCAAGCGCTTATCCTACTGAGCCATCTCCCCGGCCCCTCAGGGCCCTCTTGATTCCCCATTTTGGATATATTTTTGTGTCTATTTATGCCCTGGGTTGCCCTGGGAGTGATAGGTTGTAATAAACTCACTAGGACTCCAGGAACTTTTCCATGGTATTACAAATATAAACTTCCTGGGCCTTAATGAGAATCGGAAAGGCCTCTCTGTAGAGTGACAACATCATGCCTAGGACAAGCTCTGTGCAAGAGACTGTATCAATCATGTAACTCACTTTTTTTGTTGTTGAGAAGGGGTGTTTTTATTTGAGATTGGGGCTGGCCTCAAGTTTGTGATGCTCCTGCCTCAGCCTCTAAAGCGTTGGGATTACAGGTATGCATCACACCTGGCTTATAGCTCAGTTAAAAAATATATTTTCTTGGCGGTGCTAGGGATTGAATCCTGGTGTTCACGGGTGCTAGACAAATAGTTCATTACTTACATCCCAGCCCACTTGATTTACAGGAAATCCATTAAGACAGGAGGTAGATTAACAATTGCCTGGACTTTGGGGAGGGGAGGGTGACTGACACTTGGCACTGTGCTGCCTCTTTGTGTGACAAAGAAGGATCTACAATTGCCTGGTGACTGAAGTGCGGCTATGCTACAAGCCCTAATTGTGCACTTTTTTTTTTTTTTTTTGGTTGTTTTGAGACAAGGTCATGCTATGCAGTTCAGGCTGGTCTTGAGCTTATATTGTAGGCTGGTTTTGAACTCGCAATGATCCTGTCTCAGCTACCCCAGATCTAGGAGACACGTGCTACAATGCCCAGTCCTAATTGTGCACTTTTTAAATTTTTTTATTTTTGGTAGAACCAGGGATTGAACTCAGGTCCTTGCGCTTGCCAGGGAAGTGCTTATTCTACTAAGCCATCTCCTCAGCCTCCTAATTGTGCACTTTTAAGTGGGGGAATTATACAGCATGAGCTTTCAAAAATCTGTTACAGAAAACCCAGCAAAGACGTATAAACTGAGTTTAAAGGCTAAGAAAAAAAGGTGTTTGAATTTTAAGCACATTACCATATTTTAAGCCAGTGCCAGCTGCCAGCTGGTTGATTCCATGTGCAAGCCCCTCGAAGGCATCTGAAAGCCCAAGTGCTACCTGCGCACAGAGCTGTGACTGTCTCAGTTGGTGTTGGGCTGAATTAGGGACATGGAGCCGTCAGCAGTCCAGAAGGGAAACCACAGGGCAGGTGTGGACCGAGGCCAGAGTCAGGTGCCAGAGACATTGTACTTGAGTTCCCAGGGAGGGAGGTGGCCTCCTGGGAAGACAAATTCACCCCAGCAGAAAACCCAGCCCGTCCTGATCCCCACTTCCACTGCTGACCCCTCCCAGGACAGCAGTGAGGTGCCGAGCAACCTCTCCATCTGCCCTTGGTGGGCCCAGGCCCCTGCACCTTCCTCCTCGTACTTAGCCTCGCCTTCATCCCTTGCCCACTGGGGCTTTTTGTTCTCGCTCACGTCCACAAAATGGATAAGGAGAGAGGTCTGGGTTTCCAAGGGCTCTGCTCAGCCTGTGTTCCATCAATGGTTTTGTGACCCTAGAGTGACAATGGCACCAGGCTGTGCTGGCTCTGAGGCTCCCTGGGTCAGTCTGGCTGAGGACACCATGGAGGGACAGGGACAGGGAGGTACCCATTCAGCCGGGCTGGTGATTTCTGGCATCCTCAGGCCACCTGCTCAGCAGGAAAGAAACAGCAGCATAGCCAAGCGCCAAGGGTGCCTTTATTAGTGCCTGGGTCCAAGAGGTGGGTGGGCTGGGCGGAGACCACAATGCAGCTGCCCCTCACTGCTGTCCTCAGTGAGTCCCACATCCCTTTTACACAGGAACTACAGCTGAGGACTCCACATTCAGATCTCTACAGCCTGGGGTAGTGGACATGAGGGGACAGCAAGTCTTGGGCAGCACCCAGAAGCCAGCACCTTCAGTGAGCAGTACCCGGCCTGAGTGGTTCCTGGCATGATTGGCTAAGGCACGGTGGCAGGACAGTGTCCTGCTGCAGGTTGGAACCCTGTAGGGACCCAACCCTCAGAGGCTACATGAGAACACAAAGCTATGTTTTCCTCCTGGGGGTCCCGGAGACACTGCTGCAGTTGTTGGGGGTGGGCGTGGCTTGTGTGGATGCAGGTCGTGACTCCTTTTTGGGGATCAGTTTGTGCTTCTCTTCTCTGGTCAGGAGGGAGGACTGAGGCGACCAAGAAGCCAGCAGGGCCTGCACGACTTTCACAGCACCTACAGCTCCCAAGAGTCCCCAGAGCAGGTTCGGGGGCTCCAGGGGAGACAGCTGGGTCCGAACCCAGTGAAGGGCCTGGGCGAGCATGTGGCTAGAGCTGCGGGGCCGGGGCGGAGTCTTGTCCTGTGAGCAGGATGGAGGAAGGTGCCCACAGGGTTGGCTTCTGCTGGCAGGAGTCCTCCTCACCTTCCCAGCCTGGTGCACACCCTCCTACCTGCAGTCCAAACTGCTGCAGCAGCCTCTCCAGGTTGGGGTCCCCCAGGGACACAGATGGGAAGAATTCCTCCACCCACTGGCGGTGCCACCAGCGGCTACAACAGGACTGGATCCTTAGTGCCTGCGCCTGGCCCTGGCCCCGGCCCCATCCCCAGCCCAGGGTCCCAGCTTACCCCTGCTCCCCAGGCTGAGAGAACCAGTATTTGTAGCGCTGGGCTCGGATGTAGGTGGGTGGCTGCTTGTGAAAGGGGTACTGGGCAGCATCATTCTGGATTAGGTGAATCACTGTGAGGGGATATGGCTCAGCGTGACATGGAGGGCACATGCCCTGGGCTCCTCTCCTACCTTCCCTGTTCCTCACCTGGCTCCTCTCCCACCTTCCCTGCTCCTCACCTGGCTCCTCTCCCACCTTCCCTGCTCCTCACCTGGCTCCTTGCCCTGCAGCAGGCGGAGCACCAGGCTGGTGAACCAAGGACTATGCGTGTGTGGGCCGAGGGCTGCAAACCACATCTGCCAGTCGAGGCGTGGCTGATGGGGCACCACAGTGGGGAGTGGGCGGCTCACGTTTCCAGGCTTGTACATGAACTCAATCTCCTGCCAGGTGGATCCCGGGTCAGGTAGGCTGGCTGACCGAGGCCCCTGCAACCCCCAGCCCCTAGAAGGCTCACTGTCCAGTGGTGTCCATCGTAGCTGCCTTCCAGCACCACCTCAGGCCGCCCACCCAGACCAGTCATCCGACGGAATAGGCCGTATGAGTTGGCCAGCTGCAGGTGTTCCACGGTGCCAAAGAGGTGGCGAGCCCCCGTCCACAGGAGCCCATGGGTCCCAGGCTCCACGTAGGAGTAGGGCACCTGCAGCAGGTGGAGAGAACCTCAGCCTTGCCCTCTGGGCCCCTCCAGCCCCACTTCCTGTCATGGGACCTACCAGGCTAATGAGGAACATGGTCACCGTGGTAGCACCCCAGATGGAAAGCTGGATTGCAGCACTGAGCTTCTGCAGCCACCCTCGCATCTGTGCCCACCTGGGGACAGGGCCAAGTGTGATCAGGCTGCCCTGGGAGCCAGTCCCCTCTTCCTGCCACAGGCATGTACCTCCAGAGTGCAGCCATCAGCTCCCAGGTCAGGGAGGCTGCACCCAGCCACATAGTGGGGAGTGTCACCATCTTCAGCCACTGGGAGAACTGGTGGAAGGTGAAGGCTGACAAAGGAGGGAGACATAAGGAGGGCTGACTCCACCCTCACCCCTGGGCCCCCCACCTGGCACTCACTGGTTCTGGAGTGGACTACGTGCTGTTGCCAGTCAACTTCTAGGCCAAAGTAGTGCACAGTGCCATAGGCCAGCGTCCCATAGATGGCCAGTTCCAGCAGCAAGGACAGCTTGGTCAGCAGGACCCTGGGCCAGGCTGTGGGCAGGACAGTCAATAGCTGGCAGAAGGCTCACAACCAAGGGCTGGGGGAGCTGGGATGTAGCTCTTTCTGAGAGTGCTGGCAGGAAGAAGACACCTAGAGGGCCCGGTGTGAGGACAGCTGGCTGGCTGGAGCAGCCTGACACTCACAGGTGGGTGTCTTCCTGGGGCGGCTGAGCCCAGGCTCAGCACCCAGATGCTGGTCATCCAGGAGGGCAGTGGTAAGCACCAGGGTGAGTAGGTTAAAGAAGTTGTAGTTGCCTGTGATGATGATCAGGACTTGCAGCAGCACCTGGGGAGGTTTGCGTTGGACGTGCCTGAGAACCAGACCTCCTTCAGCGTGGCTGCTGGCGACGCCTGCCCACCCTTAATAACACGCCTTTCGGCTGTGAGCCTTCCCCGAGCCACGCCTTTCGGCTGTGAGCCAGCCCTGTCTGCCAGGGCTGCCCTATATCCCATCTACCTGAGAGTAGAAGGCAGCCAATCGCAGGCGGCGAATGGGGGCGAAGAACAGAGGGGGCACTGCGATTTCAATGAGGAAAGTGGCCACTACGCTGAGCTTATGCAGCCACACAGGCAGGTGGTGTGCAAACCAGGCAGCGGGGGTGGGTAGGCACTGCGTCTCATAGTGGTAGGTGAGGGCTGCGGACACAGGGGCTGGTCAGGGCGGTGCAGGGCTCCCACAGCCACCCCAGGTCCAGGCAAGGATGCTCACCGGTGAGTCCCCACCATGCAGGGCAGCGGCTGGTCAGCTTGACCACACCGGAGGCAAACATGAGGCGAAACAGCAGCCAGCGCACAAGCCAGAAGGGCTGGCCCTTAAAGTCCAAGGCCCCTACCAGCACCCCCTGTTTTCGGCTGGAGGGCTGCTTCAACGGGGCTACCAGCACAGCCAGGAAGCCTGTCTCCAGGAGCAGGGAATCCCTGTGGGGAGAGGAAACGGCCCAAGTACAGCACCTGTTCCTCCCTCAGAGGGCTTCCCAGGAGAAGGTAGCCAGAGTCACTCACCACTGGAAATAGAGGAACACCTGGCCCACCTGTGGGGAGAAGGGCTGTCAGGGAGCAAGGTGCATCTGCCGCTGAGCGGAGGCAGAGGCAGGGAAGTGGGGTGGGGTGGGGTGACAAGGGGCTTACTTGCCTGGCAGACCGACAGGTAGGCGGCCCAGAGCAGCAGGTAAATGAGGGGGTGGCGGAGCGGACGCAGGAGCAGTGGACCCAGAGCCAGCACCGCGCCCAGCAGGCTCAGCAGCTCCAGGCCCTGGGCTGTGTCCAGTCCCAGCAGCGGTGCTTCCCACAGCAGCGTCGGCGTCTCCCACAGCTGTTGCCAGCGCCCCTTGCCCTGGGGCCGCAGCATCCTCCGCGCAGGGAGGATGCCCTCGGGGCCATAGAGGCCTGCGGAAAGGGATGTCACCGCGAGGACTGCACACCCCCTTCCAGCCTAAATTCGCCCCGAACGCAGACAGCAGCCATGCCGTGGAGAAAGGTGCTGCGGCCGGCCGCCACATCCCACGTCTTCTTCCCGCTAACCCTCCCACCCCGCATGCCTGCGCCGAGGCTCACCCCGCTCCAAGTGGCGGGTGCACGCGGTAGGCCACCCAGGACGACCCGGGCCACGAGCCTCAGAGGAGGTGTCCCACCCGGGGAAGTCCTACCCTCGGGCCCTCACCAGGGATCTGCATGTAGAGGGAAGCAAAGGCGAACAAGAAGACGGCAGCCACGCCCTGGAGAAAGAGCTGCCGGGGAAGCCAGGAGCCCGCCATATCTGATACGCGGCGTGGTGGGCCGGAGCTGAGCCTGGATCCTGCGGCCAGCGCCCGCACCCCGCCCCGCAGCCCGCAGCCCCGCCCACAGCCGAGGGCGGAGGTGCCACCAGGCCAGCTCCCCGGCCCTGGCTGGCTCGCGGCCCCGCCCCGCCCTCGTCCTGGCCCCGCCCCCGAGGCCCGCCCCGCCCCCCGAGGCCCACCCCCTAAGGTCCGGCCCCGCAGGCGCCTCGGGCTGCGCGCGTCGCAGAGTCGCGGGCGGCGCTCCGCTTTCGCACTTCCTGGGCGGGAACAGCAAAATGGCGCCAGAGCCGGTGGCGGGCTGAGGTCGCGGCGGGCGCTGTCTGAAGCTAGCGCTGCGGGCCCCGGGCCGCCCGGCCCCTCCCTGACATGGAGGACGTGGAGGCGCGCTTCGCTCACCTCTTGCAGCCCATCCGCGACCTCACCAAGAACTGGGAGGTGGACGTGGCGGCCCAGCTGGGCGAGTACCTGGAGGAGGTGAGGCGGCGGGCTGGCGCGCGGCGGCGGTGGCGGGGCGTGGCCCGGCGCGGGCGCTAGTTCTCGGGCTGCGCGGTCCGCCAGCTCCCGCGCTGCCGCCCGAGGTCTGCCCCGCCCGTTGCGCGGGAGCTGCCGGTGCAGCCGCCTGTGGGCGAGCGTGACGGCGCGTGGCGTGGCTGCTGCTGCGCGCGGGTTTGGGTGTTTGAGAGGTTCGGATTGCAGCGCAGGAAGGATTACGCGGGATTTTCAGGCTGGCTTCAAGGGGGCCATATTGGTTCCTGTCAGCATTTTACTGCACGTTTCATGCGGGTCTCAGACCCGGGAAGAAGCTGGCTCGTTTCTGCGCTTCATCTCCGCTCCTCAGCCCAGCGCAGTCTGGCTTTTACTAGTGAACGCTTACATTTCTCTTGTCTTAGTCAGTGGCGACATCCATCCTACAACCCAAAGGGCCCTGGAAATGCACCCTGGAAATGCCATCTTCGGCTGCGCAGTATTTGTGGGCTTCAGCGCTCCTTCCTTTTTTTCTTTTTTTGGCGGATCCGGGGATTGAACTCAGATCCTGGCGTTTGCAGTCAAGCGCTTATCCTACTGAGCCCTCTCCCCAGCCCCCCTTCCTTTTTCAACAGTGATGTTGTGACTCGCTCTTCACTGCTTGCTCTTTTCTCCTGTTCTAAGTATTAAACTTCTCAGGGTGGATGGAACTTTCTCTCCCTTAAACAATCACACTTGTTTGTGTGACTGCAAATATCATCTGTGTGGGACCTGGTGGGGCACGCTGTAATTCCAGCCCTCAGGAGGCTGAGGCAGGAGGATTGCTGCAAGTTTGAGGTCAACCTGGGCCACACAGTGCCTCAGAACAGACCAAAACATTAAAAATCGCCTATACGTGGGCTCCCAGTGTTGTGCCTCTGTTCCAGCCAGGCCTGTCTTCCAAAGCTGTTCTGTTAGCTAGGTGCTGTCTTGCCCTTCACTGACGTGGTACGTGACTTGCAGATTTGACTTACTTAAAGAGGAGCTCTTCATTTTTCTGCTCAGACCTCACCTTATACATGTCAGTAAATGGCACTGTTGTTCAACTGAAGGTCGAAGTGGAGAACATAAGTAGCAGAGCTGAACTGTGGACAGGCTTCATCCATGAATTCTCTTAAGTACTCTTCCAGCATATCATGTGAATTCATCTGTTCCACGTTTTCGTTGGCCCAGGCCTGGATTGTTTAAAACCTTCCCATCTGTGGACCGTACCCCCTTTTGTGGCCCAATCAGATTTGTGTTCCACTCGGCACCAAGTTTGATCGTCTCCTAATTAAAGTCAGGGCAAAAGACTGCCCAAACTCAAACTCTTCACTGGCTTTTCACTGAATGTTTTTGGCCTTTCATAGGCTGTTTTGTGCCTTGTTCTTTGAACAGTCAACCTACAGTGCCCCAATCTCATTTTTGGCTGAATATCTTCACACTTTGTTCTCACTGGGGAATACTCTTTTTATGGTCACATTCTTTGCATCCTTAGTGGTAGCTGAAGTGACAGCCTTTTCTGAAATAGTCCTAAACTCTGCCATGGCACGTAACTACACTAGAGTGCTTGTCGCAGTCTTTCTTCCACTTTCTTACTTGTTTGTGGCCTGTTTTCAACCTGGAAAGAAAATTCTGCGAGGACATGGACCATGTATGTGCTCTCTTCTTGCTGCTTAGTAGAGCGCCCTAACAGATGCAGAATAAATGTTAAGTGGGTGTGCGAACTGATGATTGACGCTCTCTGCTCTGATGCATGATCTGCTGAGCAAGTGGGGAGAACTGTGTGAGGTGCCGCTGCTGTGGATTCAGGTTCCTGGACAGAGTAGGGTCCTTGGGGGTGCCTGGGGTCCGCTTCCTGGCTGGGTCAGTTCTCCACCTGCTTCCTATGACTGCTTTTCCAACCCTCCCAGTCCCTAAGGTCCTGAGTTCTGGCTGCTACTTTTGTCTTTGCACTCCTTTTATAACCAGAAATTTTTTTTCTTTTAAAGGTAGCTAAGTTTTGTTTTTATTAAAGGCAGGAACAGAAACATGCTGTGCAGAGTGACGTGGGCCAATTAAAAATTGGAAAAGAAGTACAGTGTGGTGAGAGTGACCACTGTGAGAGAATAGTGGTCCAGAATGTTCTTTATTTCTAATGCATCTTAGAATCTTTTTATTTGTTTATTTTGTTACTGAGTATCTCTTGTGTACAGATAACCAAATTAAACATTCTCTTTCCTTTTTGTTTGTTTTGCGGTACTGGGGATTGAACTTGGGACCTTTCATTTATCATGCAGGTGCTTATGCTGCTGAGCTGCCTCCCCAGCCAAATTAAACTCTTGAGAAACCCAGTACTCGAGAAACCCAGTACTCGGAGGCTGAGACAGGAGAATCACCACCAGGCTCCAAGGGGAGCTTTAACTACATATAGAGACCATGTTTCAAAAACAACACAGAGACTGGGTGTGTTGATGCACACCTGTAGTCCCAGCACTTGGGAGGCTGAGGAGGAGGGTTGCTGTAAGTTGGGGTCAGCCTAGGCTATATACCTAATTCAGGCAGGTGCTTATTCTACTGAGCTATCTCCCTGGCCCGATATATATTTAATTCAGGTGCAGCCTGAACTATACAGTAAAACTGTCTCAAAAAAGCCAAACAAGGACCACGGAGGTGGCTCAGTAGAATAAGTGCTTTCCTGAAAGTGCAAGGGTCTGAGTTCACTCCCCGGTTCCACAAAGAAAAAAAAAAAAAGCCAAACAAAAACTAGAAAGTGAGTAAGGTAAATAGTCTGTACCTTGATGTGACTTTACTGTCATGGAAACATGAGTCCTAATGCAGCAGCAGCCAAGTAGGGTTGTTGATTTCATGCATTTGATGCTTGCTTGGCCGAG
>NDGN011311372.1:0-10968 GCA_002564285.1 Tympanoctomys barrerae
AAGATTGCTATGGTTCTTGCAGGCAGTCAGTCACACCATGGCACTTTATGGGAGCACTGCGACAGAAATTGCCCAGTCCTACTATAGCTATTCCTTTACATTTTTGGGTTATGCTGATTGATTTAAGAGACTTTCTTTTCTATCCCTCTCCACCCTGAAGATAAAAAGTGTTCTGCTTTCAGTTTACCCTGTATTAATAATCAGGCTCCTATGAATAGTTTCCAGTGGTGTTGTCTATCACAAAGTATAGCAAATAGTCCAACTCTGTGCCAAGAGTTTGTGGCTACAGCCATTTGGTCAGTACGACAGGCCTATCCATCTGCATACATCATCTATTACATAGATAACATTCTATGGGCACATGAATCCCCATCCATCTTACACTGCATGTTTATCCAATTAGGTGATGCCCTCTGCCATGCAGGTCTAGTGATAGCCCCTGAAAAGGTACAAACTGTGGCACCCTTTTCATAATTGGGACACCTTATTTAACAGAGGCAAATTTGTGCCCCAAACTGTTCAGATCCAGGTTAGACATCTTGCAACACTAAATGATTTATAGACTTTGTTTGGTAACATTAATTACCAAACCTAACCTCTACCCAGCTCTTAAGCTAACTACATATGGGTTAAGTCCTCTCTTTGACATTCTCAAGGGAGACTCAGGTCCTACTTCTAAAAAGGACACTTACACCAGAGGCTAAGGCTGCCTTAGACAAAGTTAATCAGGCTCTTTCTAATGCTCAGCTCTCTAGAGTTGACCTATCTTTGCCATTGTTTTAAAATTATTTTTCCAACTCAATATATGCCCACTGGGGTTCTTTGGCAGTCTCAGGGTCCCTTATGATGGCTACACATGCTACATACTCCGCACAAAGCTATTACTCCTTCAGATGCTATTTAAGAAGCTTCTTCATTTCATGACACTTTTCATCAAAATGCTTCTGCCTTACACAGTTTCATGCAACTCGAGCACAGGCCTGGGGAATTGTTAAACGATGTTATGTTACACACTTTCCTGAATTTAGTTCTCTGTGTTGGGTCATTGTTTCAGTGGACACTTCCTCAGGATTCATGTTTGCTACTGCCCACACTGGTGAAGCAGCTGAACATGTCATTGCTCACTCTTTGGATGCCTTTAGTGCCCTTGGCTGCCCACGGACACTTAAGACTGACAATGGCCCTGCGCACACAAGAGCTGCCTTCCAAAAGTTTTGTAAGACTTTTCATATTTCCCTTATCACAGGGATTCCTTATATCCCTCAAGCTCAAGGAATTGTTAAACGTGCATACCGTTCAATTAAAATTCAACTACAAAAACGAGTAGGGAGATCATTCCCTACAAAGTT
The DNA here is from genome assembly GCA_002564285.1 of Tympanoctomys barrerae. Classification (NCBI taxonomy): domain Eukaryota; kingdom Metazoa; phylum Chordata; class Mammalia; order Rodentia; family Octodontidae; genus Tympanoctomys; species Tympanoctomys barrerae. The sequence continues at coordinate 1,350 of NDGN011311372.1, forward strand.
CACGTCTCATAATAGACTTCACTTTGCAATATATACTCTTAACTTTTTGAATTCTACAAAAGATGGAAGTACAGCAGCAAAAAGAAAATTCCATCAAATAACAGCAAAAAGGGTAGGAAGGGTCCTTTGGAGAGATCTCTATACTGGACAATGGAAGGGACCCAGTCCATTACTAACTCAGGGAGAGAGTATGCTTATGTTTTTCCAGAGAATGCTGACTAACCTGTTTGGGTACCAGAATGCGCCATCAGGCTATACCATGAAGCCAGACCTGGAGAAGAAGTTAGGAGCAAGGAAGCCAGATCCAACCTGGGGCCTACTGAAGGAATTGACCAAATGGAAAGGTCTAAGCAGATGATAAAATTTATAAAGATAACTGAGCTAAAAATTTATTAACATTAAGATAAAACTATGCATATTAGTTGGAGATAAAAAATGTTATTCCTTACAAAATTCTCTGGTAAGAGATCTCTACTTATTGACAAATAGCAAAATCTGACCGATCTATTTAAACTTATAAAAAATAATTTTTGCAATAGAATTACTATAAGTTAATCTGGTCAAGAATATATAGTTCAGTGTACTCATAATTTTGTAAAGATGGTTGTGTGTACTGTGTAGTTGTCTCTGTGTGTTTCATTCTGTGAACAGCTATTCCCCCTTTTGTTGTTGTTGTTGTTTTGTTTTTCCTTTTTGGTCATTTGTTGATACTGCAATTTGGGGTATAGATATAGACTTACAAGCATGCTTTTTCTAGGTTACCAGCTGCTCTAAGTCATACCAAAATTGATTTATATGCAGTTTATCAAAAGGTTTAAATTAATTAAGCAAAAGTTCTTTAGGGAGAAATTTGATTCAGGGAGGAGTCCTATTGATGAACAGGAGGTGTGGCCAACCTTTTGTTCATTATGAGGAGCTCCAATAATCTCAGTAGTGTCTTAGGAGACACCCTTCAATAAAGTAGTCACTGGTTTAAAGATAAAAGTCTTTCAGAAAAATTACAATTAAGTTTTCTCTTAAAAAATGTTTTTTTAATTCAACTAAATTAAGAAACAAAGGTTTGCACATGTGTACGGTAACTCATTGTTAATCTCATGGTGTCTTAAGCATATCTATGATTCCAAGTGTACAGGTCTTCTAAAATGTTAAACAAAGTTTACTTATTGTGATAAGACTTCTTTCAAATTCCTAGCAAAATACATAAATAAATAAACAAATAAATAAAATAAGTGGGGGGAGCCTTGTGATGTATGTTGCATTTAAAGATAATTAGGTGAAAAATTCTTATGTATTAGATAAAGAAGATTGGTTAAAAGGTTATGTCAAAACTAAAATGTAAACATGTCACAAAATGGCATAGGATTGGCCTGCTACAATGTTGTATATGGTATGATATCTAAATTTCTGTGTAAAAATGTGTAACTGTTTTTTTAACATTTTATGGGGATTTAAATATTAGAATATTGATGGTTGTTGGAAAATAGCAGCTCCATGATATGTCTAAGGTGTTTGATATTCAGACAGATAGTGATGTTAAGCTCAACTGCCTCTGTTACAGGGTAATAATATCATTAAGCTTCTCTTCTGGATGTTTAACAACCAAAGGTTACATACCAAAAATTAGAAAGATAGATAGGTTAAAAGGATAGCCAATATTTTGGCCCTAGCCCTTCAAGGTCAGGAGAACTCAGGACATAGGAGAATCTCTGCTGTGATATCTTGTAACTCAGAGGTGACCCAAATTTTCTGATTAAGGAGATTATGGGGCCACAGAGGAAAGTGATGGAAGACGTATAGTGTGCCTAAGGAGAGTCACCTGGAGAGAAAAAATTTCTCAGGCTTTCACAGAGAACAAATTGGTCAAGCAATGGCCATGACTCATCGAAATTGCTGACACTGACAGAAAATCTACAAGGTGCTGTGCATGGTTCCAAGATAAATTCTGAGAAAATCTGGCTGACTTATCAGATAGTAAAAGTTAATTTGTAGTTATACAGGTCTTACTTTAACTTGGTCTTAACCATCCAGCTGAAAAGTGTAACCATGATGTATAAAAAGTAACGCCATATAAATATGCTAAGCTGTAAAAAGTTCAAGTCAACTACTATTGACAGTTACCAGCTGTGCAGATAACTTACTATTATTATGGACTATTGGATTATATAGAGTTAATTGCTGAATTCGAGTACCTACAAGCTTTGGACTGATGAAAAGGTCCTTTAAAGACTTCTCCAAAGCACAAAGGCCTGAGTTCAATCCCCAGTTCCACAAAAAAAAAAAAAAGTCTTCTCCAAATAAGGCTTCTCTAGCTACAATGGAACACCAATCTCTGACAAAACAACACATAAAAGGGGGATATGTTGGGAGCCTCAGGAAGTAGGAAATTGATCAGATGTGTGTCAGTGGGAGTGGGCCTCCGTGCCTAAAGCAAATAAGCTACCTCACTCCTGAGATAAACATTCTGTTTGGTTCAGGTCAACTATTAGTCATTAGGCAATCTTATGTCATGGGCTACAAAACTTTGCAAAAGTATAAATAAAGGATCTTTTTGCTGTGTGGTTGCATTAGTCTTACCCATCAGGCAGACCAGTGACCACCTAGCCCAGCTTTTGTCTTCTTGTCTATCTTTCTCATCCCTGCTGCTATGTCTCCCCAGGTAGAACTGACTGCAGTAAGACCAACAGATCCCTACATCCATCAGCTGTCCCTACCCTTTTTATGCAGTGGCTTTCACACAAACGACTTTGTGGTGATGCATTCCAGGGCATTCATTGGGTAGACAGGCTGTGTTGGCTTTGGCTCCATTGGGTGGTTTAGTGTAGTATTTCCGCAGCTGCTTCAGTGGTCACAGACATTGCCAACGTCTGCAAGTCTCAGGTGTAGGGTGCGGGGGCTGGGCCTGCACCACTGGCCTGGGTAGGCTTACTGCTGGTTCTGAGCTGGTCTCGTGAGGGTGGCAGCCATCCCAGTGGCCCAGGAGGCTGAAGTGCCGCATCTCAGTAACAGGATGGCTCCCTGTTTTGGAGGGGTTGATGGGGGCATATGAGACCAGACAGAGCACCTGCTGGGTTCAGAGCTGAATGGTGGCTTTGTGGGGACCTTAGAGCCTGCCTTCTTGGGGCGCTTTGCCCAGCTGCTTCTCCAGGCCTGCAGTCTTCTCTGTGCAGCACATGCTTTAGGTCTCTGTGGTGTGAGTGGGAACTGCTGTGTACTCCTGCTCCTCTCTCCCTGAACAGGGAAATCCCTTTTAGTTTAAAGTGGGTCCCATGGATGCTGCCGTGAGGCCGTCACAGAGCGCTGTACTTTGTAGCATCTGTCACTTTTTCTCTGCACACCAGCATTCGTCTCAAAAACTCCAGTGAAACAGAGGCTGCTTTCCCTTTATTTGGTTCTCTGTTGAGCAGAGAAGCAGAGTGGGCACCCCTAGGTGGCCTTCTAGGTCTGTAGCTTCTATTAGAAAGAGATGGAGGCCTAGAGGCCTAACATTCTTAAATGACACCAGAGCAAAAATAGAAGTACAAGTCAGGACTCTGGGGCTCTGATTCTCTCATCAGGCTGTTCACTGTTAAAATCACCATTCTTTCAGAAAATAACCAACCCAAACAAAGACAGGGTTACTGTCTCTTGGAAACTCACATCATAAAAGCCCTAAAAGGAAGATATTTAGAACCCTTAATTCCAAGTAGATTTTGCTTATTTGAGGTCATTTGGGAAAGGTTTTATGTTTATGGCCATTAACTTTGGCAACTAGTACTATATTAAATTATAAATAAGCCATAATAGGTACTAAACTTATAGTCAGTAGTCTATTTAGTTCAAGGTCTAAGAATTTAAAGTTCTTGAAACCCACGTAAGGCATTAAAGTCAAATGACTTAGTGAATAGACTTGGTCAAATTGCTCACATTTACAGTCTCTTCCTTTTCACAAGAGAGGTAAGCCATGAGTTTTCTCCTGGGAACGACACAGAGTTAATCTAGTGAGCTGCTTCTGAGCCATACTGGAGCACGGGGGATGCGTTGTGGACACGAGCCGATGTTGGGTGTGCTGTGGCCATGGTGCGGGTGGATGTAGTGCACACTGTTCACCATTTGGGAGTAAGTAGCTTTGGTGGATATTTTCAGCTTTGTGGGGCATTGACTTAGTAAATTTTGGGACAGGAAAGGGACTTGTGACAAAAACCAAACCAAAATGCAGATTTAGGCTTAGAACTTTCAACTCTTAAAAATCTCAGCAAATATAAAACAGCTATCATGTTTGTGTTACTCCAGAGACTTTAACAGGCTGTCCAGTGCCCAATAGGTTTTCCATAATAATCTGGGAGTGCCAGAGGGTGTGGGTAACTCTCAGTGAGGGAATGCACTTAGCACAAGCCAGGCCTTGGGCCTCCCCTGCCCCAGCTGCACACTGAATCGGCTTCCTCCAAGAGTGGGGTTGGAGGCTAAGGTAAGGGAGGGCTCCCAGGCATCTGCAGCTGCCTTCCTTGTATTGCCTACTGGTGAAGGATTGTAAATGTGCAACAAGAAAGGAGCAGGTCTAGAGAATTAGGCAAAGCCTTCACCAGTTAACCCCCTTTTCCTTGACTCGATCGCCCTAACCTCTCAGCCCCCAGGTTGACTCACTTCTTCCCCTTTCGGCCTTCCTTAAAATAGCTTCCCTTTCTAACCTCTCTCTTCTGTCACACTGCTCATTTCCAGCCTCACACCTTCCAGTCTCTTTCCTGAAAATAGAGCTGACCTGCAAAGAAAAGGGAGAGTAGAATAAAAGAAGAACCCAGCAAGATCTTGAAGATTTTTTTTTTAATCACAGTACATTTGTGTTATGTGTCTTAATGGGGTTCTCTGTTGGGGAAGAGGTTACAGATTCTTCCGATTCTTCTAGGGAAGGTATAGGCCTACTGGAACTTTGTCAAGGAGTTAGTGCCCCCTGCACAAGAATGTTTAGCTGTGACTGCATGTTTTCTGCAGGTATTCCTTAAGCATAAGTGGTGATAATCAGAAGTCAGACCTACATAGTCAAAGGGTCATTTCATGACCAAATTTAAAGCCCCAAATGGTTTCATAATACAAAGTGGCATTGGTGTTATCTATAATGCAAAATATTGTACAAATTGACTTTTTAATAGCTGCCTGTTTATCTTACCCAGCAATTAAAAATTAATATGCCTTGGGACTGGGAGCATAGCTCAGTTATAGAGCAGTTGCCTAGCACTCCTAGAGCCCTGGGTTCAATCCTTGGCAACACACACACATATACACACACACATTATATATATGCACCTGTCTGTAACTATCGACACATGTGGCTCTATGATGGGGACACACTCTGAAAAAGGTGCCATTTAGCTTATGGACAGCTATGCAACATTGGAACATCTTTACAGAAGCCTTGTGGGCAGAGCTCAGTGACAACCTGCAGTTAATTGTGGCCTCCGAGGTAGAGGCTGTGAATGTAGCATGGTGGAGTGTGTGCTTAGTGTGCATGAAGTCCTGGGTTTGGTCCCGAGAACAGAGCAGGAGGAGATTGGTAAAGCATGGTGACTGGCGTTTTATACCTTTGTGTGAGATGTGCCTTCCTCAAACCCTGTCAAGATGTTGGCATATGATCTATCTGATGTAAAAAAAAAAAAATAGTATAGCAAATACATCAACTGCTAATGCTTAATATCATTATCAAGCATGCATTGCACAAAATGGAGTATACTTGTATATAATTGGCAGAACTGTGGGTTTATTTTATTTATTTATTTATTTATTTATTTATTTATGGCTCAGGATGCCTTAAGGGCAGATCTAGTAAGGCATGAGGATCTGGGAATCAAACCACAGAATCCTGAGCCTGACTGCTTTGCTTAAGCAGGCACTTAAACGACTGAGCTAAAGGGCAGGCCTCCACAACTGTGGGTTTATATACATCAGCAGCACCTTGATCACGTGAGCAATGCATTGTGCTATAATATTAAGGCAGTTACAATGTCAGTAGGATACCTGAATCCTTCAGTGCTGTTCTAATCCTAGGAGACCCACTGGCATCATACATGTAGCCATTGTTATATAATGTATGAAGGCGCCAGTGTTCTGTTACTGTAACAAGATGCCAGAGGTACACAAACTGAAAAGGAGGAAAGGTTTACTTATTTGGCTCACTGCTTCAGTGTTTGCAGTCCATGGCCCCATGGCCCTGGGGTGAGGCAAAGTCATGGTGGCAGCAAGGGGCGGAGCAAAGCGACTCACTTCACAGTGGCTGGAAAGCCAAGAGGGAGACAGGAGGGGGCCACGATGCCAGTGTCCCCTTCCAGGGCTCTCCCAGTGACTGGCCTTCCTCCTGCAAAGCCTGGAGGTTCCACCTCTTCTCCAGCACCACAGGCGCTGACCGAGCGCTGTGAGCCCAGGAGGACACATAAGCGCCACATCATCATGGGGAATCTACTTACTCTTTCTCCAAGATAGTTTTCTGTTGTCTGCTAAGATCCTAGCACTACCAGTTTTTGGTGTCAACTCTGGGAAGAGAAATGAACAAGAGTCCCAGCTCTTTTCTTTCTTTCTTTTTTTTTTCCTTTCTTTCTTTCTTTTTTTTTTTTTTTTAACAGAACTGGGGATTAAACTCAGGCCCCTGTGCTTGCCAGGCAAGCACATTCTACTGAGCCATCTCCCTGGCCCTTTTCTTTCTTTTGAGAAAGGTTCTCACTACACAGTCAAGGCTGGCCTTGAACTCACTGTGTGGCCCAGACTGGCTTCAACTCATGGTAATCCTCCTTAGTGTTAGGATTGCAGATGTGCACCACCATGCCCAGCTATTATTTATTTGTTTATTTATTTGCAGACCTGGGGATTGAATTTAGTACCTTGTACTTGCCAGGCAAGTGCTTATTCTACTGAGCTGTCTCCTCAGCCCTTATTATTTTAATAAAAAAATTTTTTTGCAGTGCTGAGGATGGTACCCAAGACCTTGTGCTTGCTAAGCAAGTGCTCTGGCGCTGAGCCATGCTGCCAGTCTGTTATTAATTTGAAGAGTCCCTGTTCCATGGAAGAGCATAGAGTGAGGTGGCGGATGCTTCTCGGCTCATAGGGTGGCTGGTTTGGGACTGGTATCTGACCCCTCAGGATTCTCCAGTTTACTCCCATCTAGGCTTCCCCATTGGAGCAGAGCACTAAGGAGACAGGGTGTGTGTGTCATCTGTATCCATGTTCAGTAAAGACAGGATAGGCTTGGCATTGAGTGCCCCTGAGAAGTGTCATGTTTGAACAGGAGCTGTTCTATGTCAGTGTGTGTTTCAAGGAGAAACAGAAAGAATCATGCTTTCTGGAGAACGGGCTTGGGGTGAGCTCTTGAGGGTTCTAGGGCTGTGGTTTGGGTGAGATTTACCCAGGAGCTGCCCTGAGGCTGAGGCTGATACCCTGGTCTGCAGCAGGTAGAGACCAGGAGATGGGCAGGCTCAGCATGGGCTGGTGCTTGCTTGAAATCCTTGTCTTTTCAGACTAAGCCAAAGTACATTACCTGCTTTCTTTCAAGTCTCCAAGGGTCCCTGCCAATGCTTTACTTCATGTTTTGAAGAGCCAGAAAGGAAGGGGGAGCAGAGGAAGGGAAGGAGGGATGGAGAGAGGGAGAGAGGGAGGAAGAGTAGAGTAGGGGAAACACTGGGAGACTGAGGCAGGAAGTTCACAAGTGCAACCTAACAACTTAGCAAGACCCTGATGCAAAGTAAAAAATTAAAAAAAAAAGGCTGAGGATGTAGCTCAGTGCCCTGGGTTCAGCATCCAGTACTGCCAAAAATGAACAAACAGGAAAAAAGTGAAGAAGTGATCAATTCCATGGAGAATTTGTGTCCTTCACTTCTCTAAATATTCAGATTACTAAATAGGACCTCACAAACATAAAGCAGTATAGCACCTTGGATATGAGATTAGAACCAGCTAGCTCTCCTTCTGTGAGAGCTTACGCAAGCCATGTGCGTATAGAAGCAGCATTTCCTCATATAAAACAGGAATCCTGGGATCACCTCGTAAAGATGAAAAGAGGTAAAGTACACAAAGCACTTCACAGAACTCTATAAAGAGCCATTTTTATTATTACAATTCTCTCCTGAAACCCTATCCTTACCCTTTTTTGTTTGTGCACTGGGAATTGTCCCAGGCTCGTGGGCTGCTAAACTTCTGCTCTAGCACTGAGCCACAGCCCTTGCCCCACTCTGGTAGTGTGACAAGGTTTTTCTTTGGAGGTCACAGGATGAGGCTACTCACTTATGGCTGGGGGTAGTATCTTTATCGAAGAGCTACACATTCACTTATTTTTTTTTCTTTCTTTTGGCAGTGGTGGGAATTGAACTTGGAACCTTGCACACCTCCAGCCCCAGAATGGGGCTTCCTGATGTTATCCTTCAGAGCAGGGACATACTGTTTGCACTAGTGAGGAATCAGACAGGCGAGAGCAGTACCTGCCTGAGTCTAGAACTCAAGGAATCTAGATATGCTAAGGCTACAAAAATCGGAAAGTGGAAACCAGGAAAGGGCCACAGACTGTAGATGATCAGCTCTCTCGTAGACCTCATGCCCCAAGGTAGCGGGCTTTGGTAGCTGGGATTGTACGAGGGTCAGAGCATCTCCCGCTGTGCACCTGGAGCCCTGGAGAAGCCAACTGTCTACACAGGAGTTGAATTTTAGGATAACAGTTGGGGTTAGACCACCATGCACTCCTTCCTATAGAGAGGCAGGGCTTCACATAAAGGCAATGATTGTCTTGTAAGTTCCTTGAGCTTTCAGTTACATCTGTTAAATCGCAAGAAAACTCAAAAGTAATTCAGACATTGCTAATTCTAAGTTTACCAAATTTTAAAAAGATGACCTGGGCTGCTTAGGCTCATGAGGTTAGACAAAGACAAGGACCAAGGGAAATCAGTTGTTGGGATTTTTTTCTGTTAAAAAAAATTGCTAACAGTCTCTCTATGTAGTTTTACTTTTACAGTTTCAATTACTTATAGTCAAGTGCAAATAGAAAATAGAAAAGGGAAAATTCCGGAAAAAAAGCAGTGCATAAATTTTAAATTGTGTGCTGTTCTGAGTGGGGTGATGAAATGTCGTGCAGCCCTGTTCTGTCCCACTAGTGCTGTAAATTACACCTTCCCAGCATATCTCCATTATATATGCTGCCCACCCAGCATTCACTTAGTAGCCACTTTGGTTTTGAGATTGGTAGTCATGGTTTTGTCCTGCTGTATCCATATTATTCTGATTTTAATTAGTAGCTCCAAAGAGTAAGCATAGTGATGCTGACAATTCAGACAAGCTGGAGAGAGCTATAGAGTTTCCCTTAAAAGATGCAAGTTCTCAGTGAAGATAGACAAAAAATCTCATGCTAAGGTTGCTAAGATCTATTGTATGTTAATTGTTGTCAATGTCTTACCATGCCTCATTTTTTAAAGCTTGCCTTGGGTAAGTATGTATAGTGATAAGACTATAACATATAAAATATAGTGTTTTAAGCTGCCCCTGAGAGTCCTGAGAGTTAAATTTAGTGACTTCCATTCCCTTAGAGATCAAGTTATATTACCTAATAAATCAGTGATTAAAAAAAAAGAAAACAGACCCAGAGCGCAGGCCCGGCGAGTGAGTGAGACGACCCAGG
>NDGN011311379.1:0-14413 GCA_002564285.1 Tympanoctomys barrerae
ATTCTTTGTGAAACATGGACTAATATCCACAGCTCTTTCAGTGCACAAACAAACAAACAGATCATAAAAGCAATCATAAAAACGCCGGCAAGCTTAGGTAGGCCACGGATCTGGGAGCCCTCTCTCCCCAGCATGTGGCTGTCCACAGTCGATCTAACATGGTCGACCTAACATGTTGGGTCCAACATGTCTGCCGGTTGTAACTGAAGCTCGTGTGTGCTCCGTAATTGTTCTTACAACTTAAATGTTCAAAGCATCAATCGATTGACCCACTAGAGAAGAAAGGCCAGAGGGAAAAAGGCAGGCAGGCCGGCGGCTCTGCTTGGCTGTCTCTGCCCTGCGGGGCCAAGCTTCCTGGGGAGGGGGCCAGCTGCCTTGTCAGGGGCTCGCGCTTACCATGACCTCGTAGTCGGGGCCCAGCAGGCTCTCCCACCGGGACTTCAGCTCATTTTCTGGAGAGTCTGAGGCTCGCTCTAGAGAGGAAAAGAGAATGTTGACACACCTGGGCGACACGCATCACCACTGCACCTGCCAAAAAGCAGTCACAGGACAAAGGGGAAGGTCAATCCGAGAGGCGACTGACAAGGCCAAGGCAAACGAGACCACCACAGCACAGGCACAGCCACGGGGCCTCTGTGGGGAGGGAAGGGGGAAATGACGCCAGGCGTGACACCTGAGCTGCGGACAGCTTAGGCGTAAATACGGACGCTGCTGTGACAGTAACACGCATCTGGCTTAGCTATTAGCTCCCCATCTAATTTAAGGATTTTTTTTCAGTGCCAAAGCTTGAACTCAGGACCTTGCGTTTGCCAGGCTGGCGCTTATGCCACTGAGCTATATCCCCGGCCTCAGGATCTAATTCACTGTTAATCTCTTTGCAGCCCCATGGGGAAGTTTCCTCTAGCCATCTTTATGCCTCCAGGGACTGTGGACAGCACCCTAGACCCCACACAGGCAGAGGTCGCGGCTGAGGCCAGCTTCGTTTGGAGCCACATGAGCCTTGGTGCTGAGGAACTTCGGCCTCACCCCAGCCTCTTGTCACTCCTGCTTCCGAGGCTGTCTTGCTGTGATGTCGCTGTTAGGTGAGTAAGGTCACTGTCTAGAGCTACGTCAGATTAGGAGCGGCTGCTGCTCCCTGTGGGACTGTGGCTGAGACTCTGGCGCGGGTGTGTCTGAATGACATCTTCAGAGCCAGTGGCAGAAAACGAAATGATGTCCACCTTCTCTCAACTGTCATCAGATGGGCACTCAGCTGACAGAGGCAGCCGGGGACCAGAGTGACACAGAACTGGCTGAGTTAGCCCTGAGCCACAGCCAGGCCTGGACACATGTGGCCTGAATTCTCTGAAGGCCAAGACACCAGTCACTAAGGGCAACAGGCCGGGCTCACAGTGGAACCAGGACCAAGAATGCTAAGTGGGGGAGTACTGGGTCTGTGGAGGCCACCTCGGGACCACAGGAGCTGACACGCTGAGGCACTCAAGGTGACTGACCAAAGGAAAGCAGCAAAAGCACCTGGGCCTGCACACTGGGCCTGCACACTGGGCCTGCACGCTGGGCCTGCACGCTGGGCCTGCACGCTGGGCCTGCACGCTGGGCCTGCACAGCTGGGCCTGCACGCTGGGCCTGCACGCTGGGCCTGCACACTGGGCCTGCACACTGGGCCTGCACAGTCCTTAATCGTGCGTCTCACGGGCTCAGGCAGCAGCTTCCATGCGCTAAAGGGGCCTAAGCCAAAGCCACGGTGTCCGCTGGATCCAAATGTCCTCACACACACAGAAGCTGGGAGTAACCGATGCTCCTGCCCCCGCCTAGACCACAGCCACGGCTGTAAGGCCCAAAGCAGTGCAGAGGCTCCAGGGGAGGAAGGACACTCGCTCTCAGCAGCTACCAGGCTGCCGAGCGATTTCATGGTGCAAAAAGAAAGCTCGTTTCGTAGCCATGCGCCTGACCAAAGACATGCATGGAGAGTGAGGAGACAGCGCCCGTGATCAGGAGGCGTGCAGCATCCCCAGCTGCTCGCAGGACACCAGCCTGACTCACCTGACTACAGCAACCCACAGGGTCGAAGAGGAAGGCTGCAGAATCCCAAGGCCCTCCCCAGGGCCAGCCTTCTGGGCAGGGACACGCGGGACGGGTGGGTCATGTGGAAGAACAAAGTCACAGAGCAGCTACAGAGCAAACTATTCGTGTGTGGCACGCTGACACAACAAAAAATGTGTGCACAGTTAGCTTTTGTCATGAGAAGGAAACACCATTCTCTGAATACAAACAGCTGCACCCTACGGCTACAGAGACATCAGGCAACACGCACAGAAGCATGCAGTCGTTAACAATGCTAAGAATGAGATAAAATCCACCAACGCGTACTAATAAATTATACTCAAAACTAACACAAACACTAAGCAAGGGTATGCTGGGTCCCTGACTTCCACAAGAGTTAAGAGTTTTATCTTAAGAATCCTCTTTTAACCTGCATGCTGTGGCACATGCCTTCAATCCTAGCACTTGGGGGACAGAAGCAGGAGGATCACAAGTTCAAGGCCAGCCAGGGCTACATGGCAAATTTCAGTCTGAGCTATGTAGCAAGACCCTGTCTTAAAACACAAAAATGGGGTAACTGCTTAACTGTCACTCACCAGATGACAGGGTCACGAAGCAGAAGGAAACAGAGAGAACGGAAGTAGATACTTGAAAGTATGAAAGAAGACTGGGTCTGTGAAACAGGATCTAATGATAACCGACAAAGGGACTGTGCGCCTTTTGCTGCCAGTCTTTCTGAGGATGCTCAGAAGGCTGGAGCTGAGAGCTTATCTCCTCTGAACAGAAGAGAGGCAGGTGGAAATACAAAACTGCGGAAAGCGGATTTACAGCCAACAAGCTCAGAAGTTATTCTGATGGTGCGAGTCAGCAATTTCTAAACTCCATCAAAAAGGGGGAGTTACCTTCAGAACTACAGGGGACTTCTGACAGCGAGGAGGTGGGTGCTAAAGTTGAAGACAACAAACACGAAGGGTGTGTGCCCACAGAGCCTGCCTTCCAGCTGTTCTCAGGGCCGGGCACAAGCCAGAAGTGCAACCCCAAAACTGTTTCTAAAACAAAGACTACATAGTTGAAAGTAAAAATAATCCATCTACTGTTTCACGGAATAACTTGAGCCCATCACTGACACACAGACGTGGCTAGCCAGTGGGAAAAGGACCATCCGGAAATGTAATGTTTCTCACACGGTAAGTCGTATCAGAGACTTCATTGAGAAACACCACAGGGCGGAGGGTGCCCGCCCTCCTCCCTGGCATCCGCGCTGCCTTCCTCAGACTGGGACGAGGCGCTCACTCTGGAAGGAGCGGACTCGCGGAACGCCTCGTCACTCAGAGACTCAGCAGCACCACCGGAGCGAGAACACTTGTGGTGCCGGCTCTGAGAGCCTGGAAGCTGCACAAGCGTGGTGACGGGGGTGGACGTGCGGAAGCAGGCGAGAGGAGCAGCCAGGTGTGCCGGGCTGTGCGTCAGTCATAGTCAATTCTCTTCCAGTAAGGAGATTTTCAATAATTTCAAGTTAGGAAAGTCACAGATGGCTGGAAGCTATATTTGTCACTTTTTTTCCAAAAGGCTACTCAGAAAGAAAAATATACTTAACTTAAAAAAAAAAAAAAAAACAGAAACAAAAGAATACCACATTTTAAATCTCTGAGCTGCCCCTGAGATTACTCATACTATATTAACCAGACAGGAAAAACTGACTAGCTATCGAGAGCGCCCAGGTGCTCACGGCACCCGCGCCAGCCTACCCAGGCTCCCCGGGGCTCGGACACCATCCTGCTCGCAGACGTCCACGGCCTCCCCAATTTGTTCTTCTTCGCCATCCAGGTTCGTTTCTGTGTCCACTGCTCCAGTCAGGAAGAGGACTGGTGGTGTGGGTGGTCCCGTGCTGGATCCTAAAACGAGAACGAGGGGTGAATCCCAGGGCTGGGAGCCAGGTGTCGATGAGCTCAGCACACTGCTGGTGACCTGGTCACACTGCACACATGTCTATGGCCCCTTCACCCGAATAACACACAGGTGGTCAACTGATGGCACAATCACGGCTGTGGACACTGTTGAGGCAGGAGGGCGGAGGGGCGACAGAAGCACTCGGCGGGTGACAAGGCAGGGTGGGTGCTTTTCAGTATAACTTCAAAAAGAAAAAGCGCTGGACCTGGGGTGTACACCTGTAATCCCGGCACTTGGGAGGCTAGGCACGAGGATTGTGGGGAGTTTCAGGCTAGCTGGGACTAAGGAGTGAGACCCTGTTACAGTTTGTGTCTAGTTGCCCCCTAAAAGCCTCACGCAGTCACTGGGGCGGCTTCTAGAGCTTGTGACTAATTCACAATCCAGTGCGGGGGAATTATGGTGCGGGTGCTACACTGGCCGGGGCAGACGCTCTACGTGCAGATGTAAGGAGGGGACGGAGGCTTGCGGGCAGCCCTCACCCTTGCCCCTCCCTTTGCCCTTGGCGCTCTGCTGTCTGTCCACTGCCATGGACGGCTGTCCTCTGCCACATGCCGCTCTGGCTTGGAGCCAGCGTGTGTGGACTGAAACTCTGCTAACTGGGAGCTAAATAAACCTCTCCTTTCTTAATTCTGAGCATCAGGTATTTTGTCCCAGCAATGAGAGAAATGTAACTGAGACAGACCCTCTCTCAAAAACACTCTAATAGAAGAAAAAAAGAAAAACAAGTGCTAAGGTTTCATGACGTCGCTGTGCGGTGGACCAAGAGCATGACAGGCGGAGCCAGGGGACGCCGGGGTTGTGCACGCCAGCACCGTGTGGGTCCCGGGCAGTCAGTCCCAGAAGCCCTGGGTGGACCGGGGCCGGGGCCCTTCGCTAAGCTGTGCTTACTTGGGATCCTCAGCCAGCTCTGTGGCCTCTGAAACTCGAGACAAGAGGACCAAGACGCATTTCAGGTTACTCTCAAACACACGCACATCATTTGTGAAGCATTCGCATCAGCAGTTGCCAGCCCAGATCCAGGAAGACGCATTCTAGCTCACACTCAGAGGGGACATCATATGCCAGGAGCACGTTAACAGCACAAGGGAGAAGCCAGTAGCAGTCAGCGGCGGAGGACTCGGCCGCCACAGAGCCGGTGTGGCAGGTGCGTGGCTTACGGGGCCGGCGCCGGGTCCCAGGACGAGCAGCAGACCTGTGATCTGCGCGGCGGCTTCTCCTGGACCAGGTGAAGGCACCAAAGATAGGAGAGAGAGCTTGGAGTCCTGGGAGAATTTAAGCATGCATTTGGTATTTTATACTAATAAGTTTTCATTCATTTTCTTTGGTTACATAAGAAACTACCATGATTTTATAAGACATAGACTTTAGTGTGCCCAGCGTCTATTTCTCAGAAATGATGCAGGCAAAAGGACAGACCTTCAGGTGGACGTGGGCAGACATCAATGACTGGGTCTAAGTGACGGATTCATGGGCATTCATCATTTTTCTTTTTTTTCTGTACTTCAACATTTTTTAACAATTACAAAAAGTTGCAAGCCAGACCCAGTGGCACAACTCACAGTCCCAGCTACATAGGAGGCAGAGGCAGAGGGATCATGGCTTTGAGCCCAGTGCTGGCACCGTGGTGACTCAGTGAGACCCAGTCTCCAATCAATAAAAAGGGCTTGGGGTGCAGAGTGCCCGTGGTGTTGCCAGAAAGAGCTGGTATGTGCCCCGCCGGGCGCAGCACGGGGCGTCCTCAGTGGTCAGGGTCTGGGGCTCGCTGGGTGGTGGGGCAGGGAGGGAAGGAAGCACTGAGGGAGCACGGGCAGGGGTAAGGACAGGCAAGGGTGCTGAGCATCCTGATATGTGGCCTGTGAGGTCTGCTAGGAGGCTCACGGAGGGGACTGCAGCAGGCAAGAGCTCAGTTGAAGCCGGCCGTGGTGGCGAAGGCCTGTGATCTCAGCACTTGGGAGGCTGAGGCAGGACGAGGGCCACAAATTGGGGGCCAGGTGGGGCTACACAATGAGTTCAAGACCAGCCTGGAATACACAGCAAGACCCTGTGTCAAAAACTATTTAAAAAATAAAAGAAGTACAAGTTTATTTGCTGTAAGTGAACTGAAGCTTTCTGTGGTCCTGTATTATAAATCAGATAAGGCGAGATCATACCCAGAGGATCTTTTAGTGTGAGCAGGTCAGGAGGCTGAGGCAGGGAGGATGGCAAGTCCAAGCCCAGCCCAGGCAATCTAGCAGTGAGGGATGCAGAGTTAGGGCAGAACACATCCCACACAGACTCCAAATACATTCCAGGCCCCGGGAAGGGTGTGCTGACGCCCAGACACCCCCACACCCACACACACTGGCACGGGGGTGCTCATGCCCAGACAGCCCACACCCACACACACTGGCACGGGGGTGCTCATGCCCAGACAACCCCATGCCCACACACACTGGCACGGGGGTGCTCATGCCCAGACAGCCCACACCCACGCAGACGAGCACAGGGGTGTGCTCACGCCCAGACAACCCCACGCCCACACAGATGGGCACAGGGGTGTGCTCACGCCCAGACACCCCCACGCCCACACACACTGGCACGGGGGTGCTGATGCCAGGACACCCCCATGTCCACACAGACTGGCACGGGGGTGCTCACGCCCACACACACTGGCACAAGGGTGCTCACGCCCAGACACCCCCCACGCCCACACACACTGGCACAGGGGTGCTCACGCCCAGACACCCCCACGCCCACACACACTGGCACAGGGGTGTTCACGCCCAGACACCGCCACGCCCACACACACTGGCACAGGGCTCCTATGATCTCCAGGAACCACAAAGGCTTTTAAGGTCCAAATGCTGAGTGGGTGCTAGGGGCACAATTCAAGTGCTAATGGTGTCCTTGTACTAAGTGTGTCGTATTTCATACATACCGCTCAAGTAACGGGGCATTTATCTGCAGCAGCAAAATTTCTAACACATAACACATAATAAGGAGTTCCAGTTTTGGCCTGGCATGGTGGCGAACGCCCGTAATCCCAGCACACAGGAGGCTGAGGCAGGAGGACTACCCTGGGTTCACGGCCAGCCTGCCCTAGGGACTTTGAGGCCAGCCTGGAGTACATGTGAGACTCTGTCTCAAAAAAAGAGAAGTTTCAGTTCAGCCTGGAATGGCCCAGGCCTGCAATGCCAGCTCTCTGGGAGGTGAGGCGGGATTACAAGTCAGAGTCCCAGCCTGGGCTACCTCACAACTAGTGAGATCCTGTCCTAAAAAATAAAGATCCTGAATTCTGTTTCGATTCCCAGTACCAAAAATAAAAACACAAAAAGGTTTCAACAGAAATCAATTTTGGTTGAAAGCAAAGCCTTCCAGGTTCCTATTGTTAGAGAAGTTTTTCCAGTGGGCCATAAAATTGATCCATTTATCCATCTCTGGCAAATGCTTATATAGAAATCCTGCTCTCTGACTATTACTAACTGGCCTCTCACTTTGAGTCACATCCTGCTGCCCCCTCCTGCAACATACAATATGCTCACAAACCAAAATTTAGAAGTTCGTGCGTGCAATTATTTCATGTATTTCTCCCAACATGAAGATTTTGCTATTTCTATAATCAAATTTACAACAAAAACTATCCACAACTGAAAGTGTTCTTGATTATAAACTCCTGTTTTACTCCTTCACTAGTCTTCACACAACAAATCGATGCAGATTAGAACCAAGCCCACTCACTGCACAGGTGGCCAAGCCAGAGGTCCTGTCATGTCAGACTGGACGGGGCAGAGGTGAAGCCTCCTTAGGCTGCAGGCCTCCTGGTGGGGGCACGTCTGGTGAGCTGGAGGGGCCGATGGGCTCCACAGGCAGAGCAGGCACCCTCCTGTCACAGCCCGACGCCCGGGCCAGCAGCGCCTCCACGCACCCTCTTTGTCCACACCGTCCCGCTTCAGGGAGCCAACCCTAGTTACCTCTCTCTGCAGGCTGCGCGGACAGGGGCACTGCTATCCTCCGGCGCTGCAGGGTGAGGTGCACCACACGGCCTGCAGCCTGCAGCGCCTGCACGACGTCCTGGCTGGCCAGGCCCTGGATGTCCACTCCATCCACCTGGAGCCAAGGGGCAGAGAGGCACAGGCATGAGCCTTGAGAAGGCACAAGTTCAGAGAGCAGCAAGGCTCCTCAGAGCTTTCTAGAGTCTGAGAACTTTCAACATCACATATCTTTCTTCCTGCCAAGATTACTGCATTGTTTCTTCACTGGCTGAGAAAAAAGCACACATATAGGCACCAGAAGACGAGTGTATTTCTTTATTAATTAATTAATTTTTGTGGGTGTGCTTGGTACAGGGTCTCACTATGCAGCTTGGACTCATAGTGATCATCCTGTCTCAGCCTCCCTAGGGCTGGGATTACAGGTGCATGCCAGCACAGCCAATCTAAGTTAGGTGGACTTCACCCTGTTAGTAAACTCCGCTTTTCCTGATGACACCATGCCCCTCCCCTAGGGAGCAGCCTCTTTCTGGCCCAGGGAAGGGGCAGGGACTCACCGCCACAATCTGGTCGTCCACGCAGATCTGGCCGCTATGGTCCGCGGCACTGCCAGGCACGATGCTCTTCACATAGATGCCCGTGGGCTCCCCTGGGGGCGGGGAGAGGAAGAGTGCAGTGGGGGTCCTGAGGGTGCCGCTGCCACCCAGAGGCCAACAGCACTGGGGACAGGCAGAGAGAGAGGCTGGCGGGCTGTTCCCACTGTCACCTCACTGCTACCCAAAGGAACACAGAGGATCAACTCTGCTCCTCTGAGAAGCATCGTCCTGGGCCTGGACAGGCACCGACTGGGCGCAACCCAGGTCCTCTCCAGCGGACCGTGTCCCCACAACAGCCCCCACACCCCGGAGAGAGGAAAGCAACCAGTGAGAACCAGAAGGGGCTCTGCCACGGATGACCCCTCATCCTCCCACTGCAAAAGGACTCCGATCACAACTCTACCCAAAACACGCACTCCTTTGGAAAGCAAACAACTTTCCTATGTTGGAAAGGAAACAACTCTGGGTGGTTTTATCTTGTGTGTGTTAATTTCAGGTGAACTCAAAACAGTGCAGAAGGAAGCTCGCCCCGTGCCTTCCCTTGCCTGCATAAACACACACACCTCACAGACTCACATCCAAGGTGCTCCAGAAGCTGAAATACAATGACTTCTTCACCATCTCTCTCGTATCTCCTCAACAGAAGTGCGGACACCCCGGATCTGACCGCCCCCAGCACAAGCATCTTCCTATGCAGTGCCTCCGCACAGGGACTCTTCCTTGCAGCAACCTTAGCCTCTCTGTCCCATCTTTTCTTCACTCCCGGCCCAGGCGCCTCCTGCTTTGTGAATCCTCACTTCCTTCTGTTCAATCAGTCCTTCCCCTGCCACACCATGACAATACAAAGCCACGTAGGGACACACCCTCCAGGGATTCTTGGGCACCTAAGTCTCCTCCAGGGTATGTGTCTGTCTCTCTAGCCAGGCTTTTCTTTCCTCTGCACTGTTTGGGGGCGCAGGGTGCCACTGCGTCCCCCAGCCTGGCCCAGAGTCCCTGGGCTCAGGAGAGTCTCCCGCCGCAGCCTCCCCGGTAGCTGAGCCTACAGCCTTGTGCCTGGCAGCCCAGGCTCTTCTCGCATCCACTTCTCCGGCACTAACTACGTGAAGCAGCCCCTCAAAAGGCTGATCTGCACCTCGATCTGCAAGGTGACGGTCGGGGCTGTGGCAGAGCGCGTGCCCGAGGCCCTGCATTCATTCTCGGCACCACCAACAAAGCAGACTGAGTTTGAAAATAGCCTAGTTTTTGGATTTGTCTGACCATCTCCCCAAACCACCTAGACCTCAACACTTGAAGGCTGAAGAAACAAAAACGATTGTTTTCTCCATTCAGGACATAAACATCAAATGTTCTCAACTTTCTATCAGTCATTCATTTTTATGTAGGAACCAAGCCATAAGCTTAGAACTGAACTACGATCCCATTAACTGGACACAACACAGTGACAGCTCCTCGGTGCGCTTTTCACAACACTGTGATAAAATCTATACTTCAACTTTAGGAACTTATTTCAATTCTGAACCTAAAAAAGAACATGAAGGTCTGAGGAAAGGTGTTTCATGACGCTAAAATAGCACGAGCCAGCGTGACAGGAATGTCACCGGCCTGCGAATACATTAGCGACCTAATGTTCCCACCTGCCGCGGAGGCAGGATAACTGTTCACAGTAACTGATGCTCGAACCCTGCTATTTTTTAGGGAAACTAAAATACCTCACAACTGAATCTTCGTGTAGCCAGCAGAAACTTACGAAAAGATTTACTTCTCCTTTTGCTAGTGTTTCTCCTACAATGAAAGGAAGCTTCTTGCCGGGAAGGCTACCAAAGCTAACGCTACAGGTCCGAGTTGCAGGTGAGAGCGGAAGGCGATGCATTCAGTTTTGTTTGGAGCCCTGGGCTTATTTGCACATTTTTATTTTACTTTCATGTACTTCCTTCACAAGAAAGGAAAATAATTTTAAAGAAATACTTGTTTTATCATTTTTCAGCGATCACATGTAACAGTCGTGTGACGTGGAACGCTACTACTTCATCACAAACGTGGGACCGTGGAACATAAAGTTAAGAGTTACGATAGTGAAGATACATCATTTAGAGTCAATAGCAGGTAGAACTCAAATGTTAGACACTGGACAAGGCACATTTTTTCAAAAAAAAAAAAAGTTAAAAAATTTTTAAACAGCTTTCAGTGCAACTATTAAATTACTGAGATGAAAATGTGATTCTCTGATCCCTGAGAACTAACTGGCTGCTATTATAGATTCATGCTATTATTGTTCAAGGATTAAATTAAAACCTGCATTATTTAATTTTACTAAGAAACCTCAATATCCTTCACAATTCCTACAGAGGAGAGAAATTATTTGCTTACCTGCGTGCGACGTTCCAACATAGCCAACAATTCTAATCCCAAGGCTCTGTCCATCTTTTTTAATGAGTTCAACATTGTAAGTTTCAAAAAGCGAAGAACCGTCCTAGAAGGAAAGCACAGGCGTGGCTGTACGTTTGGCCACGCAACTGAGTCTGTGGTTAGTGTGTGAGTCGCCAGCTCTTCTGCAGTAAGCAGAGTTTTAGGATGCTCCCTATAGCCACCGGCCCCCAGAGTGGCCCTTGTGTCTGGGACACTTGGTGGCAGAGGGAAACGAACTCGCCAAGGCCACGCGCCTTCGGAGGCAGAGGCAGCTCCCGCTGGGGGCAGGAGAAGCGGATCTGAGGAGGAGGCAGGACATGGGGCCAGGGCTGGGCGGGGTGGAGACCTCAGGAAAGGGCCCCATGCCCAACAGCTGCAGGAACAGGGCTGCCCCAGCCCGAGGTCCAGGCTCGCAGTCAGCCAGGCCAGCCCCTGGGCTGGGCCACGCTCAGGACCTGTGCTGAGCTCTGACCACAGAAACATGAACCAACCCAGGCGCCTGTGAGGCTGCCGTGCCTGCAGTTCGCTGCAGAACCACAGAACACTAAGGGCGCCGCTTAGGAAGACCTCGAGTGCTGACGTTTGCCCTGGAAGCACCACCGCATAGAGGACTGCGCAGAAACAGAGGTCGGGTCAGCAGCTGTGAGTTCTACAGAACAGACTGACCCAAAGTTCTGAAATCTCTGTCCCAAATGAGATCCAGGCACACAGCACCCTGCCCTCCAGTGGGAACAGCACTGACCGGCTCGTCCACCCTCAAGTCCTCACAAAAGGAAAGCTCTAGGGTCAGAGCAGAAGAGGACAAGACAGCTGCAGCCACACTCTGGATAAAGAGGAGTTTGGGCAGTGCTGGGGACTAAGCCAGTGAACACCGAGCTACGTCCTTAGCCTCTTTTACTTCAGAGGCAGGGTCTTACAAGTTCCCCACTCTGGCTCCAAACTGTTTGTTGGTCTGTTTGAGATAGGCTCTTGTTACATAATCTAGGCTGGCATCCAACTCAAGGCGATCCTCCCGCCTCAGCCTCCCACAGCGCTGGTATTACAGGTGTGCGCCACCACACTCTCAGCCAGACCCCTCTCAAAATTAAAAATACAGCTCAGCAGTAAAGCATTTGCCTGGCACACACCAGGTCCTGCATTCCATCCTCTGCACCACAGGAAAAGAAAAAAGGCAAAAGGAAAATTTCCAGTCCAGGAAGGGCAGAGGGAGGCGGGTGGAAGGAGACCAGGAAGCAGGAAGGTCTGCGATGCCCGTGGGCCAGCACAGTGGAAGGAAACCCCACATGTGCGGTCGGCAGGCAGAAAAGGCAGACAGCCCTGCTGCAGACCCCGTGAGGCCACAGCTGCCGCCTGCCCGACTGGGGCCTCCTGCGCCCCCGCCACAGTCACCCCGTCTTCTTCCTCTGGCACCCCGCCCTCCGAGACCCCTTGCTTTGCACCCGTCTTTCTGTGCTTCCAAGCAGAGCTGTAAGAGCCCTGGTTCAACGCCTCGCTCCACCTCGGCACAAGCTGCTCGCCGAGTCTCTGGGCTGTGGAGGCGTGGTGACCCTGGCCACAATCACAGGGGTCTCAGTTGCTCTTCTCTCCTTGCTGGGACAAATACCTGACACCCAAAATGAAGGACGGAAAGGTTTATTTATCTCAGTCACTGGAGGTGTCAGTCCATACTCAGCTGGCTCCAAGGCAGAGCGGCACAAGGCAGAGAGTGACCTTTCATGGTGGCGGCAAAGAGCAGGAGCAAAGGGAGCGGCAGCGGCTCAGGCAGCAGCCAGCCTCTCTCTCCTCCTTGCAGCATACTGCAAATTACCTAAGGACGTAGCTCAGTGTTCACTGACTTAGTCCCCAGCACTGCCCAAACTCCTCTTTATCCAGAGTGTGGCTGCAGCTGTTTTGTCCTCTTCTGCTCTGACCCTAGAGCTTTCCTTTTGTGAGGACCTGAGGCTGGACGAGCCGGTCAGTGCTGTTCCCCAGGGGAGGTGCAGCATCCACACCCACAATAATCAGTCACAAACTCCAGAAGCTGCCCCACGACTGCGTGAGGCTTTAAGGGAGGCAACTAGACACAAATCATAACAGGACAGCACAGAGCTGGACAGAGGCCAGCACTTATGAGCCCTACTGCACACCTGTGGGTGATCTGTCCCTGTCGGCCAGTCATCACTACTTGCCCCAGCGATGCCCCACAGGGAGGGAGGCTGTCCCTGAACCTCTTCTGGTCTCCTCTCTCGAGGCTAGCCCTACGTGCCCATCCCAGGTACAGCCCTGTGATGCCCGAGTACTCACTGTGGCAGAGCTCTTGCTGGACAAGGCAGGCAGGGCAGTGGGCAGGGCGACAGGTGAGGTGATTGGTGTGGGGGGTGTCCCTGTGGTCCTGCCCACTGGGTCTCGGGCCACCAGCATCCTGACCACACTCCCGCAGGTCCTCAGCACCTGGGCGACCTGCTCGCTGCTCATGCCCCTCACGTCGGTGCCGCCGATCTCCAGGATGTGGTCTCCAGTCTGCAGCCTCCCGTCCTTCAACCCAAGAAATCAGAAATCCCTGAGAACCAGCGGATTCCCAGCCCTGGTTCACAGCAATCCACCCACTTCAGGGATGACAGGAGACCTCCCAAGGAAGCTGGCTGAAAGAGCTGGAAAAGCGTCACGTGGACCATGTCCCTGAGCCTTGCTGTGAAGGTTGCCTTGCCAACACAGGGGACAGCGGGTTCAGAGCAAGAAAGGCGAGCAGAACCCTGAACACGGTGTGCACCCATTTCTGTTCTGGGACCTGGAAGGGCTCAGAAATTCGGGCTCCGGGACAGGCGACAACAGCTTGAACTAGGGCAGTGGCTGGGGTAGGAGGCAGGTTCCAAGGGGTTTGTAAGAGGGGTCAGTGGGATCCGCTGACAGCTTCTTTATGGGCTGGGGGACAGCGGGGACCCGGCGCCATGATTTAGTCTGCTGGAAAGGGTAAAGGAGACGGAGGCGGCGGGTAAGGCAGGGCCATCACCATGGCTCTGAGAGCAGGCCACACAGGGAGAGCAAGGCCAGTCTGGACTACGGAATGAGACCGTGTGGGGAACACACGGGAGCAACACAGAGGAGAGACATGGGGACTAGGCTGAGCCAGCTCGGCGCTGTCCACAGAGGAAAGACATGGGGACGAGGCTGAGCCAGCTCGGCGCTGTCCGCATGGTGGCTGGGCTGCATCCGGGCCACATCAGATCTGCGAGGTGCTGACACCGGGAGTCAAGCTTGGGCCTCCCTGGGCTCCAAGAAGGAGCAAGCTGCAATCTCACCGTGCTGGCGACGAGGACACTGGTGATCCAGGATTGTTTCTGCCACCTTAAATGTGCATGGGCACCACGTATGACACATTCACCAGATGTGTATCTGTTCCTCATCCTGATCTTTCTTTGTGGATTATTTACATATATATATATATATATATATATATATATATATATATAT
>NDGN011311394.1:0-15334 GCA_002564285.1 Tympanoctomys barrerae
AGATTCTGTGGTGGGAAAAGATGGCTTGGGAAGCAGTTGGAGCCAGCGGCTTTGCCAGCTCCCGGAGTGCTAAAACTGGATGGACCCTCTGGGTCGTGCCCAGTGCAGGTTAAGGCCAGGCATCCATCAGTCACTGCTGGTGGCTGTGACTTTGGAAGAGACAACTTTTCCACTGAGGGTAGTTCCTGGGGACAGAGCCGCTGTCAACCTAACTCCCAGAAGCTAGAAGAACTGCCTGGCCCTGAAGGAGGGGTCTTGGTGGCACAGGGCAGCATCCCGACTGTCATGGCATGCGGATGGACTGCAGGTATGCTTCAGTTCCTGTCCTGAAGGCACTCACACAGTTTCTGTTGATGACCACAAGCAGTACAAATGTCCTCATGACTCTCACCAAGACGGAAATGTGCCTGGTGTCTTGTACAAGGCAATTTAGAGTCTTCAGTCTTTGAAGTCAAAATTTTAGAGAAATTAACTATTATGGTTATCTTCATACCTCATTCTTATCTGATTAGAAAACCTGCATATTTAAAGCTTGCCAGATTTAAAAAAAAATTAAGATGAAATTCTTTTTTAAAGTTTATTTATGTATTTTGTACAAGGTCTCACTACACAGCTTGGACTTGTAGTGATCCTTCCGTTTTCAGCCTCCCCAGCGCTGGGATTACAGGCATGCATCATCATGCCCTGACAGGGTCCGTGGCTCAGCACATCCTGGGGGCAGGGCCAGAGCAGGATGCGGGATTAGGGATTGAACCCTGATCCATGAGCTTACCAATGCAGGTGATTAATCCCCTGAGCTATGTCACTGGCCTTAAGATGAAATTCTGTTGTTATAAATGCAAATCAAACTACAAGGAAGTATCATTTAAATTAACACAACTGCTTGATTTCAGACTCAGAAAGGGTAGGAGGACAGATAAAGTAAGAATGTATAACCTAATGTGGTGTTGTACAGCTATAATCCTAGCTGTTTAAGAGGCTGAGGCAGGAGGATCACTAGTTCAAAGCCAATTTGGACAACTTTGTGAGGGTCCATCCAGCTTTAGCACCCCGGGGAGCTGGCAAAGCCGCTGGCTCCAACTGCTTCCCAAGCCATCTTTTCCCACCACAGAATCTTGCTTCTTNCACAAAAACTTCCTGCAAGCATTTTCAACTAAGCTTTCTGCACACCAGTCTCCATCCCAGTGTCTTTTTCCCAGGGAACTGGATTCACAGCACTCCCTAGAATAATATAAATGCAATCACGTACAAACTCTGTGCTAAAATAAAATGTTAAAAATGACTGCGGATGTAGCTCCATGGTAGAGCACCTGCTGGTATGTGGGATGCTCTGGATTCAATACCTAGCACCATAAAAAAGAAGTGTGTAAGAAAGATACATGCCAAAGAGTAGCCTGAGCTCCTAAGAAAGCTAAGAAGACAGTGAAATTCTGATGTTATCAGGTATTAAGCAAAAAGGTGCACTCATTGCTTGGGAGACTGCTGGATATTTTTCACTACAGGTGAGGAAACCAGGACTGTTTTGCTCCTCTTCTGTTTTCAACATCCTTTTCAGGGGCAGAAAACCAAGCTCAGAAGAAAAGGAATGAAAACCCAGGACAGAGAAGAAATAGTCAGAGATTCCTCCTCTTTATAAACAATTTCAGTGCTTTACTTGGACATGTGTTCTCTACCTGGTCTCAACTGTTCTTTACACATGATGTTTTCTGTCTACTGCTGGTGCTCTTTAAGGAGTCACAAGAAAGGGCAGGCAAGAAAACAAAAGGGTGGCCTGGGGTCCTCATATTTAAAGGGAGGAGAAAGGTCCTTTTGGAAACCAGAAACTAATAAGCCTGACTTCAGTGACTGTCAGGAACTAGAAGGGAAACCGGGAACAGCATAGAGGAGCCAGGTAAAGGAGTAAGATAAAGAACACCCAGCAGAAGGCTTAGGGCTGAGTCCTGCCTGCCACACTGACCCGGTGACTGTGGCCATGTCTTAAAACCTTTCAGAAGTTCGGTTTCTTGCCAAGAGTATGACCTCGTTACAATCACGGGCCCTGTCACTCAGCCCTAGGAAGCACAACTCAGCCTGTGGAACAAGACAGAAAATGAATTCTGTTACTTTCCTTTTACTTAGTATGCATTAAAAAGCGATCCAGTTGAGAACCCTTAGCTGTGCTATTCATAAGCCCTTTTTATTCTTTTTAGCCCTTTCTCCCCCATGCCCTTAGGAACTCAGATTTGACAATACTGAGAAATTTCTCTGGCTTACCCTTGGACCATACAGAGCCCTCCCTTTCCAGTATGGCCTCACCCTACCTGCTCCCTCACACCTGTGTTCTTTATTAGTTTTGACTGACAGCCCATTTCTCCAAGTCTTCCCTCCTAAGCCTTTCAGGTTCTATCTTTCTCTATTAATTCTCTGTCAGCTCTCAAACTGTGATGTACAAACAGCCCACAACCAGGCTTCTGAGACAGCTCTCCTTAGGAGTAAATGGGTTGGGAGCAAACAGGAATTGGAGGAGACCATTATGGGCTTCCTTTGGCAACCCAGAGGATTGGGAAGGTCTGAAACCAGTTCCTTCAGGCCAGGTGGATGCTGAAAGGCAGCAGGGAGCAGGACAGACAAAGCCCTGCCCAACCCCCAGTCATTTTGATGAGAGCGAAAGCAGCAGAGAGAAAGCACAGAGGGAAGAGGTGTGGGGAGCTCAGCTGTAGGTAGGGTAAAGGAAAAGTCACTTTGAGGGGCTGGCACTTGAGGTAAGATCTGAAGTAGGAAAGGGATGTTTGAGGCAGAGTGAGCAGCTTGTACATAAACCCTAAGCTTGGCATCTTTGAAAAGCAGAAGAATGGAGAAAAGAAGCAGGATATAGGAGAAGTGATTCAGCAGGTCAGACTGATAGGGTGCAAGCTTTGGGTAGGATTTCGAGTCACACTCCAGTAGCAGTGAAAGTAAAGGTAAAATATAACTTAAGCGTTTGAAAGAGTACTGCAACTGCTGCATGGAGAATGGGAACAGGAGCGCAAGAATGCAAGGAGAAAGAGCAGGTAGGACCCTGTGGCGCCCACCCTGGCAGAAGCCAGGGTGACAGAAGTAGAGATGGAGAAGGGTATGGATATGTGGCAGAATGGCTGAAAGCCTGGATGTAAGAGACAAGAGGAGGAATCAAGAGTAATAAATTTTGGAGGTGGGGAAAACTGGAAGAGGGACGAGGACGTCAGGGGTTGTGCTCGGATTTGCTACAGTTGATATAACTATCAGACGTCCAAGTAGAAATGTCAGAGAGGCATTTGGGCTACATAAACGAGTTTGGAGCTCAAAGGAGAGGTCAAGTTGCACAGATAAACTTGGGTGTCATCAAAAGAGTATTCAAAGCAAGTGCTGTACTTAGCACTAGAAGTAGCTGGAGAAGAGGAGAGAAGCCAGGAGCCAGGTCTTGGAAGGTGGCAAAGAAGAGGGAGAGGGAGCAAGGAGTATAATAGAAGGAAAACCAGGAGAACATGATGGGATGGATTGAGTCAGAAGAGGGCTTCCAGGATGCACAGTTGTTAGCTGTGTCGCCTCTTCTTGAAAGATCCAGAAAGAGGAGAAAAGAGACGTGTCTTTGAATTTGAAACAAGGGAGCTATTGATGTACTTCAGGCAAGAAGTTTTAACTAGATTCGAGTGTTCTAATAAGTTACATAAATTGGGGAGCTGGGTAGGTGGTGATTTACAATAATTCTTTAGAGAACTGTGTTTCAGAGGGGGAAAGAAGAGGTGGCGAGATGGGGAGGGATTGTGGAGTCAAAGAAGGAGCATGTTCATGTGCTGGTGATGCTGATCCAGGGGAGAGGGAGACTGGTTATCCAGAGAAGAAAGAGCTGACTGGGACTGTAAGGCCAAGAAGGTGAGGCGGCCAGAAGCCAGAGCACGTGGGGGATCACTGATTTTTAATGGAAGCAGCGACATTTCTTTTATTGTAACACAAGGGAAGATGAAGGGTATGGGCACAGTTATGGTCTGCACTGGGTCCTCAAATTCCTGTGAAGCTCTAATCCCCAATGTGGCTGTATCGGTTACTCTTCTCTTGTGGCTGGGACAAATACCCAACACTCAAAATGAAGGAAGGAAAGGTTTATTTAGCTCATATTTACTGGAGATTTCAGTCCATACTCAGCTGGCTCCAAGGAAGAGTGGCACATGGCTGATAGCAACCTTTTATGGTGGCAGCAAAGAGCAGAGAGCAAAGTGAGTGGCAGCCGCTCAGGCAGCTAGCTAGCCTCTTGTGCCTCCTTACCTTATAATGTAAATCACCTGCCACAGGGCAGATGCAGTGTCCACACCCACAATAATCAATCACAAACTTCAGAGGCTACCTCATGACTGCATGAGGCTTTGGGGGACAACTAGACACAAACCATAATAGTGGCTACATTTGGAGAGAGTCTTTGGGGGAATTAGTTAAATTCTGAGGAGGTCTTAGGATTGCGGCTTTGCAGGAAAGTACTGCTATCCTAAGAAGAAGAAAGAGAAAGAGAAAGAGAAGGAGGAGGAGGAGAAGGAGCAGGATCAGGATCAGGAGCAGGAGCAGGAGCAGGAGCGGGAGAAGGTACTCCATGGCCTTTTTCTTCCTGTATGCATAAGCAGGCCAGGAGGAAAGCCCTCACCAGTAATAAGGTGATGGCATAATTGATCACGGATTTTAACCTTAAGACCATGAGAGAAAAAAATCATTGCTGTGATATTTATTATAGCAGCCCAAGCTGACTGCCATTGAAGCTGGGAGCATTTATGTGTAGTGGAAGGATCCAGGAAGTGGGGTCCTCTGAAGGCTGATGTTTTATCCCTATAGGGAGGCCAGGTCATCAGCTGGGAATCACTGTGGTGAGGTGGGCATGAGAGGTTCAAGAAGAGAGGAGAGGAAAAAGCAATTTTGAATGAGGAGTAAGGAATGGATTCAGGAACTTGGTAGGGTTGCCAGGTATCATGAACTGCCTATTTGAGGTTCAGAATACTAAATTTATTGTGTAATAATTTGGGAGAGTTATAGTTTTTCCTCCAGCAGTATTTGGCTACTCAGGGATAGGCCCAGGTAGCAGAGAGCTGAGCGCATCCAGGGCTCCAAATTTGCCAGTCAAAGACCACAGAAAGAGAAGCAAGAGAGTTAAGAATTTTTAAGGAGACACGTGGGAGAAAGAGGAAAACAAAGATGGGAGGTAGATGAACTACCAGAGGGAGTGAGGTGGACAGACAGGATATATTAATGTTAACAGTAATAATTATATTCATTGTATGAACCTGGTGATTTAAAAAAAATTCTTGGGCCAGCAGGATAGCTCAGCGGACTAAAGTGCCTGCTTAAGCAAGCTTAGGCAAGCGCAGGGACCAAAGTTAGATCCCCAGCACCACGTACCAGGACAGCCCTGCCCCCAGGGGGAATTAGTTCAGTGGCACATGCCTGTAATCCCAGTGCTGGAGAGGCTGAAAGCTGGAGGATCACCATGAGTCTGAACTGTGGAGTGAGATCCTCTACTAAATACATTTTAAAAAAATCTTCATAGGATTATTCCAAGGATCACTCATTTTACCAAGTGAAAATACTTGGTAAATTATAAAAATGAGTTATAAACCTGGGGAACTCAATAGTCTAGCAAATATATCTTACTTTCCTTCAGGCAGTCTATTATAGCTGTCACACTCATGAATAAAATCATAATATGTACATGATGATACATTAGGCAGATTATGAACAGTTGAATAAATGCATCAGAAATAGTTGATTTTGCTTATTTTTATGGTCTTGGGAAAATAGTGTTTCCATGTCAGACAGCTGTAGCATGAGATACTTCAGCTTGGGACACTACTTAAGGTATCTGATGTTTTCCAGATGCCAGTAATGCTTAGATGGAAAAGACATTAAAACACTATCATTTTAATTTCAGGACTCTTATAAATGTACAAGAAATCTGAAGAAATATATTACCAGTTTGTACTTTTCATATCCGTAATTGCTCAGGCAGAATAAGATTGTGATAAGATTTGAAAATTCCAAATTACATTCAGTTGTATCTAATGAAGACATTTAAGAAGTTGAGAAAATGTATATTATTTCCAGGGAAGAAATAGAAAAGAACAGAAAGATACTAAGTAGCTGAAGTAGATGAAAGCATTTGATGCCTAAGGAAAAAATCCAGAGCTGTAATAAAAATAAGCATTGTGAATATTTCGTTCCTTGAATTAAAAACCTCCCTCAGTCTTTGAGAGTTGAAAAGACATGTCTTAGATAACAAAAGGCTAGCACTTGTGTACATTGATTTCAAATTCTCCCTAATGCTTTTATATTAACAGGCACTTGCACTGATTACCAGCTCATTCCTATAAAATTCTTTATGTGGTCCATATGTCAGGGAAATACAGGTTGAGACAGAATGGGAACACCTTGATACAGCTAGTTTGATGGAGCTGTGACTGGTTCCTCTTCACTCAGAAAAGCATTTATTTACATTTAAAGGACAGCAATTAGGTCCTTGCTTAAGCCAGTCTGAGCATACAGCATTTGTAGATTGTGCCATCCCTCCTATCTGTGGCCACTTCGTGCAGAAATGGTACGATATGAGGAGCTGCTCTTCCTCCAAAGTGTGGTGGACCCTCTCCAAGATGTTCTGAAGGGGGTTGAGGATGGCCAGCTTGTTGGGCAGTGGATGGGGTAGAATGAGGTTTTGAGAGGCCAGATTTGGAATGGAAGTTGGTGTAGGGGATTTGCAGGCCCCAAAGATCCGAAATGTTGGTGATGTGAATGTGGGCAAAGTGATTGCTGACCCTGAGCAAGAGAGCAAAAGTGAGAAAGGCAGGTATGGTTACCAGGGATGAGGGAGAGGGTAAGATGGAGTGAGCGTGGGGCAGGCTGGGGGAGCTGCCAGAGCAATGAAGCTCAGATAGTTCTCTTCTCTAACTGGATCAGCTTTTGGGTTCTGCTCAAAGGCAACAGGCTTGGGAGTGGGGGCAGGAAAACATTTCTTAAAAGCATTTTTGAAATGCAAATATGTTCATTGTGAGGTATGATACATTAAAAGCTCATTAGAACTTGTTTGCCATGCATGATCCTACTTACAGACTACTTTTTCAGATGGGTAAGAAATGGAACCAGGAATTAGTTAAAGAACAAGAACAAGTGCTCTCCAGGTGGAAGGTGCTTCAGAAGAAAAGCTGGGAGGTCTTGGAAAAGAGGTTTTCAAGGAGCATGAGAGCTCCAGGGCTCTGTTGAGTTAAAAATGGAAGACAGCACAGCAAAAAAGGGAAAATGCAAAACAGAAAAGACCTGTAACAGACTAAGTAGCTCCGTTTTGACTACGTTCAGATTATTTCAAATTGCAAATGAAATAATAGCAGGACATTGTATCCACGGGGAAATTGTGAATAAGCAGATGGGAGATTAAAACACTTTAATGTAATCAGGAGTTCAAATTTGTGGAATGGATTTATTGCCCCTGAGTTGCCTGAAATGACACTTGATTGACTGCCCATCTCAGAATCTCACACCATATTCAAGTAATTTTATTCAATCTTTTTGAAGATGATTGTTTTGTGCTGTTTCCTTGTTGAATTTCATCTGTAATTGTATTGCTTCATGTTGGGATTGATAGGTCTCTTGGGATGCTCTCCTAAGCTTTCCTAATTATAGTTTACCTAAGCACAGTAAATTTGGTTAGGCAGTTCTCTTTTACCACCTTTAAATATTAATGAGGACATTTGAACAATATCATTTTAAATACAATAAAATCTCAATTAAACTAAATGGGCAGAGATTGGTTCTTCTCACAGACTAAATTTCATAATTAGTTGGGGTTCATCAGTGGATCTTTTTGCTTCTAATCCTTTCTGTTAACTTTTTTCTATAATGTTTTATTTTCAACCTGACCAGATTTTTTTCCTGGAATGAGTTATAATCTTGCTGACTTCAGGTTCAGTGTTTTTCAATTTGTCATTTTGTCTTCATTCATTTGCACATATTTATTAGAAGGTCACTAACAGATGAAGACAGTGATGTCAGGCAGAAATGGAAATAGTAAAACAGTGAACTGAGGCAAACCTAAGAAATTGTTTTTTTCAGCAAATTCTAGCTTCTAGGCTTCTCTTCTTCTTTTTTTCTTCTGTATTGTAGGGAAGGGTCTATAGGGTGTTCAGGGTCTCATTACTAGATTGGACTCCTAGTGGTTCTCATGTTTACAGCCCTCCAAGTGCTAGGATTACAGGCATGCACCACCATACCCTGTCTCAGTCTCAGCATGCCCCAGGGGAAGGGACAGCATGGCAGGCCCAGGGACGGAACCCCTGGCCCCTGTGCCTGCTTGTAGGTGCTTTAATCTGCTGAGCTATTTGGCCAGCCCTAGGCTTTTCTTCTTGTAAAACAGATCATGAGGAAAATGTGATTGAAAGGAAGATTCTGGTTTGCTGTTATAAATGAGTATAAATTCCCTCTTTGCTCCTCCAGACTTTGGAAATTATCATTTTTGACAGGATCTTTTGTTTCATTTTATGTATAAAAAATTGTTACAGTAAGACAAGTTGTTCTGCTTTTTATTTTTATTTATTTAATTTTTGGTGACATAATTTTTCTGTCATTTCATTTCCAAGAGAAAATACCCCAAGATACACAGGCATTATTTCTGAAAGATTTGGGGTTTTGGTGTGTTATGCACTGATCTTTGTGCTGATGGTACAAATTTGAACTCCATAAGTAATCCCCATAGTCTTTAGAAGATACACAGTTGTTACCATGGATGGGTGTCTACATGTGTTGTATCTAGATGTTCCCCTAAAGCCTCATGGAGTCATAGGTGGGGCTTTTTCAGAGGCGGCTGGATCTGACATGTGTGATGTAGGGATTGATTCATGGTGCAATGCTTGGATCAAGTACAATAGAATTCCTAAATAGCCCGGACAAAATGTAAGGAATAGAGAGAGCAGTGGTCATCTCTTACTTGCTTTGGTACCTTCTGCTCACCAGGAGCTGTCTCTCCTTTGTGATGCTTGTCTATCCCACTAACCTGCCGTGGAGATAGCTGATTAAGGACTGAAACCTTTACAAACTGTGAGCTAAATAACCCTTTTCCCCTTTAACTTTAGGTGTTGGGTATTTCGTCTCAGCAACGAGAAGAGTAAGACAGAATTTGGTGCCAGAAATGTAATCTCTTTTCTGTAACTATACCTGACCATGTGGTTTAGGAGCCTTTGGACCGCCTTTTGGGAGGAGTTAGGAAAGGTTTGGAGATGATAGCTGAAAGAATAATCGTGGAAAGCCTTAGGATGCACTTGATTGGAGATTCTGGTCAGCACTCAGAAGATGAGAATTCTGATAGAAATCCTGCTGATAAGGAACAGGCTTAGGAGGTTTCTTTTGAGAAGGTCTGTGTTGGCTGTTGGACTCCAGAACATGTGTGCTATGCCTTAGCAGAAAATTTTGCTCATATCTAAATAATTTGCCTGAGTCTAAGATCAAGGATCGAAGACTAATCTTGCAGAAATATTTCAATTCAGTCTAATGATGAAGTGGTGGCATGGCTACAGTTGGAGGCTTCTATCCAGATTTATGTTGAGAATCAAGAGCAAAGAGCCCAGCAGAAAGATTTCAAATGCTTCAAGTTTGGTCAGAAAGGAAGCTCCAGTAATGCTACAGCCTACAAAGATGAAACAGGAGGAAACTGGTTGATGAAAATACTAGTAAGAAAAAGTCAAATACTTTCAGAGGAAGACAACAAAGAAGTGGGCATCACAGGAAGCAGCCAGAGTCCACCGTTTGCAGCCTCAAAATTGCAAAAGTGAAAGAGTTCACTTCGAGAAGAGAGTCCTAGAGTGCCATATTCCAAAATTGCAGTGGTCTATGGATTTTTTGCTCAGGATTTGCTGCATAGGCACTGGACCAGTATGGCCAAGCTAGAAAGAAGCCTGGCTTCTGCTCCAGCTAGCAGTGGATCTTGGCATCATCCATGTGGTGCTAGCTTTAGGCACGTGCAGAATGAAAGAGCTGTGTGATCAGAAAGGCTTTGACCCAGATGTCAGAAAAAGGAACACCCTTAAGAAGGCTGTGGGTGAAGCTCTAAGTATAAAGTCAAAGGTGCAGTGGAGAATCCAGGATCTTGGCTCACTCAAGGAAAGCTGCAAGGAGCGAGCAAAGCTAGAAAAACAAAAGTTACGGGAGCTATAACCACTGGCAGTGCTATAGGCATGGAGCCAGCCACTACCTCTAGAGTTCACAACTTGCTACACATTGCCAGGGATGTTGGAAGCCAAAGTATGAGATTTAATGTTTGCCCTTTTTGTTCTTATTTTACTTCCATTCCTTGCTATCTCCCTTTTTGTAACTTCTGGAATTGAAATGTCTATCTTGTGCCATTGAATGTTGGAGTGTTTGACTTTCTTTTTGTTTATACAGAGGGTTGCAGCTAAGAGTTTTCCTTAATCTCAGAGGATACTTGGACTCGGACTTTTCAGCAATGCTGAAACTGTTGGGATTTTGGCAACTTTTAAAGGTAGACTGAATTCCTTTTGCATAAAGGAATATGCATGAGTCTTTGGGAGGCCAGGGGTAAAATGTTAGCATTTGTGTCTAGCCTATGTGGTCTTAGGTGGAGTTTTTTTTTCAAAGGTGGCTGAATCTGGAGTATGCAACATGGGAATTGATTCATCATGCAATGCTAAGATCAAGGACACTAGGATTAAGGGTGTGAGTGCTACCTTCCCTAAGTAGCTTGGATAATATATAAAGGATAGAAGGAACTGTAGTTAGCCTTTGCTTGCCTTGGTACTTTCTGCTGCCAAAAACTGTCTCTCCTGTGTGATGCTCGTGTGCCATGCTACCCTACCTTGAAGCCAGCTGATTAAGGACTGAAATCTCTGCAAACTGTAAGCTAAATAAACTTTTTGCTCTTAAACTTTGGGTATTGGGTATTTTGTCTCTACAATGAGAAAAGTAACTAAGACAGGGTCCCAGGTAGGCTCATAGGTTCTTATGTGCAAGAAACAAAAAATTGGATGTGGTGAGTAACAATAAGGAAGAAGCAGCCAGATTTAATTAGGTGACAGTACTGTTGGAGTGATCAGGCTTGCACCAGCAAAAGAAAAGTGGCACAAACACTATGTGTGTTGGATTTAGGGATTTTGCTTCAGATATAGAGCACCTCTGACTGGGCCTTCCAGAGCATGACTAGCAATGTGATTCATGGGCTGGTGAGTCTGCTAAACTGTGCCTACTCTGCATGTCCTTTCCCACAGTTCCCTCTGCTGTAGCTGGATGTATGAGATGCAGTTCGCATACATGAACCCTCTGTGAGCTTCCAATGAAGAAAGGTTACTGTAGTCATGCAGGAGGACATGGAAGGCATCCGAATGTGGGATTTTGTAATTTTCCTGGGTAGGCTCAGGGATCTTTATTTTGCTTTTCTACCTTGAGGTAGTAAGCTTTAGTACCATTGACTTTGTGGGTGGGTGAACTGACCCTGGAGTGTTACCCAGGTTCAGATGAATAGGGGAAATGTGGCCCTGTAACCCCAGCTGTACTCTCCCTATTGTAATCACCCACTGATTTTGAATGTTGAGCTAGCAAATAGCGATTTTGTTCACTGATCAAATATATTCAACAAATGCTTTTTATAGAATTTAACCTTTTATGATTTTTAATTTCTGTAGGACCTCAATAGTAATTAGATAGCCTGTCAGACTGCTCTCAGGTCTGCACCCGAAAACAAGAATAATCTTACCCTGATAACCAGAAATGGATGATTACGCTATTATGCTTTATTCATTCTTGTTTTAATTCTTAAAGAAGGTTCCATAAAACTCCTTACAGATCCACGCATCATGGCACCTGTAATGCTCACACTCTGGGAAGCTGAGGAAGAAGGTTCACAAGTCCCAGCTCAGACTGGGCAGCTTAGGAACTTAAATTAGTGAGACCCTGTCTTAAAACTTATAAAAAATTTAAACATAGATTTGGGGATATAGCTTAGTGCAAAGGCTCTGGATTCAATCTCCAGTACTGTCCAAAATTTTTTTTCAATAGGAAGTCTCTATTTTTAATCCAATGCTTTTCTGAACGTGGTTATAAAATATGGATGTGTTAAAAAATTGAGCTATAGCCTTACTGGTTATAAGAGAGTTTTCACTCTTAGATGAATGAACTTATTTTATTTTATTTATTTGGTACAGGGTGTCCCACTGCAGCTTGGACTTGTACGGATCCTCTTTTCTCAGCTTCCCCAGTGCTGGCATTGCAGGCATGCAACACCATGCCTGGTTTCAGTGGTCAGCACAGCACGCCCCCAGGGTAATGATGCAGCACATAGTACTGGGATCAAACGCAGGTCATTGTGCTTTCCAGGCAGGCCCTTAGACCACTGAGCTATGTCCCCAGCTGAATGAATGTATTTTAAAACCACAGTTATAGTTCAAACATTTAAGACTTTGTAAGTTCTGGAGTCTTATAGTGACGATGGCTCCCCCAAAGGTAATGTAGGGTCAACATTAAAAAAAGATACCTTCTTATTAAAGTTTTTATTTCAAAATTCATTGCTCAGAGTTTTGGTGAAAAATATTTAGTTTACTGAGAAATTATTTGTTTTGGAAGAACTTGTGGATTGTGATTGCACAGCTAAGTGGAAACACTTGGCCACGGATATAACTGACATTTAAAGACATTTCCAGAATGTGTGTCCCTTGGAAGTTTGCTCAGAAGTGACCAGCATCCTTCAGCTGTCGTGGGCCTTGTTTACACAGCACCTGCTCAAAGGCTGCCAATGCTGGGCTGGATCTCGAGCTGGGCTGGACCAGGGGCTTTCCCCATGCTGGGGGCTACTTGGGTTTCTTGTAATTGGGAGTTTGAGCCATGCGTCTGGGTCAGGAAAGCAACGTGCAGTGATCTCATACATAAATCTCTTATATTATGAGTATTTCATTTTTTTAACTGTAGACCTGGCAGGAAAACCCCACTCTGGTCATGCAATTTAGCTCATTGTACTAATGCAGTTTAAAAATAATTTTGTTGCTTTTCCCACTAACACTTGACATCCGGGTCTGAGAAATGCTCACATCTCTGCTTGTCAAGTCTTACTAGAGATTATTATGGAAAAAAACATCAGGATAGAAGAGCTCAATCCAGGAATTTTTAAAGACTTTGTTTTCATCCTTAGTCTAGCAAGTTGGAATCATATGGGGCCTCGATAGAATTGTTGCAGATTAGGCTTCATCCTAGATGTACTAAGTAGACAGAATCTGCATTTTAATAAATTCCCCAGGTGGTACATAGGTGCTTTAGGAGGCGTGCCAAGTCAGTAATAACCACTGCTGTATCCACTTGTACTCCTGAATACTGCTTATTAAGTGGATTCTCCATTCCAATCACCGCACTCAACATTTTCATGCATTATCTCTTTCAGATTGAGCAGCAGATCCATTCAAGAGATAACATTACCCCCATTTCGCACATGAGGAAGCTGAAAGTGCACAGGGAGGTTAAATAACCTTCTTAAGGTTATTTCATTGTCTTGTGTGCGGCAGATTT
This sequence comes from Tympanoctomys barrerae, assembly GCA_002564285.1. Classification (NCBI taxonomy): domain Eukaryota; kingdom Metazoa; phylum Chordata; class Mammalia; order Rodentia; family Octodontidae; genus Tympanoctomys; species Tympanoctomys barrerae. The sequence continues at coordinate 13,519 of NDGN011311394.1, forward strand.
GAGACGTACATGATTGTCTTTTTGCTATTAAAATTTATCATCTTGATCATAGTTATATGTTTATTCAATTCAGTAATGTTTTCAGCACTCTCCCTCAGTGTGATAATTTTCATGAAATGGTAAAAGCGTGTCTCTCATGCAGATATGAAAGTGATCACTTGTAGCAAATTTTCACATAACTTACCAGTGAGGAAACTGGAAAGGTATGAGAACCAGTTCAAAGGGCAGTCTACAGAACAGACACATTTGTAGATAGGACTGTTGAGATGGTATGTAAATGGAGGCAAAACTAATTGTTTTCTTGGTGTATATGTGGATATCAAGGTGAGTTATTTCTTTCCTGGACATAATTCATTTGCATGCCTATGAACAAGAATTATTTTGTGCTGCTATTGTTATCTACAGTTTATAAAATAGAAAAATGCTCTGTGAAGGAAAAAATATTTGTGACACTGTTAAAATGGTAAGGGAGACTTTATTCAGGTGTATCATGATAGGTGTGACTGCAGTGGGGTTTGCAGTAAATAGAATAAACAGAATGAGTTCAGCAGAATTGGGGGCAGGTCAGTGTATAGAAAATAACAGAGAAGAAAATTCAGAGGTAAGAGGTGATTCTGGCTCAACTGACTAGATTGGATTCCTAGTTATGGTGGATGAGAGTTAACAGGCATGATAATGAGGAATTGAAACAGATACTGAGGCCTGTCAGAGAGCAGGGTTAGAGGATTCTGGCTACACTGACCTACCAGGGTTACTGCTAAAATTGGGCTGTGAAGACTCAGCCAGTGATGGAGACTAGTTCAAGGGGAACTTGAGTAGAGTTTGGTCAAGGAGAAAATATTTGTCAGTGTCCATAGATTCAGAGTGAGATAAGCTGGAATAGGTAATGTTTCAGAGGGTTAAATAGTTCTCTATTTCTTCGAAGAGGTTAGAGTTTTTGCCATAAGAGAAAATAAAACAGCACAGTGGTTCAGAACACAACCATAGTATATGAGTTCAAAACTCTACTTCTTACTAGCAGAGTGACTTTGAGGATATCTTTTAATCTGAACAGTACCTTATTTTCCTCATATGTGAAATGAACTTAGTACTAACACGTACATTCATGTGACAAGTAAATGAGACGACCCATATAGTATTTAAAAGTGTCTTGTAGCAGATACTATCTTGTATATGTCATTGTTATGAACTTCAGTTTTAACCAAGAGGGTCTATAAATATTTTTGTATCAAGGAGACAAATACACTGAGTAAGTTACTAGGGTTCTAGGGCCACCATGACTTCTTTCTTGGGATTCTTTCTAGGCTGTCTTTGTCCTGAACAAAATTTGTCAAGCACAAAAGGTAGAGAGGTTTTACACTTATCAAAGCTAGGAAAAGAAATATGTTCTGAAGATGGAGTGTGGGCTTACAATAGCCATAAGCTTAATGACAGTTGTCCATTGTATCTTCCACTCCTCAAGATGACATCAGATTTAGGCCATCCTATCAAAACCTGCTTGATCTTGCATCTGAAGAACTGAAGACAGTATTTTTCCAGTTTGTCCCAGGTATAGGGCTTGGGAACATGTGTTCTGAAACTCTTTGATTGACAGTTCATGCACAGGTACCCAACCAGCTGGCCATGCCCTGCCTGAAAATACTCTCAAGAAAGGTGAAACGATCTTGATTGTATAGAGTAAGAAAACATTAAACTACTTTAATTTTGTATTACTCTGAGACCTTGTGATGGGGTAGGAAGACTTAGAAACATGCTATGTCTTAGTCACTTTTTAGTCGTTGCTGGGACAAATACCCGACACTCAAAATGAAGGAAG
>NDGN011311441.1:0-17336 GCA_002564285.1 Tympanoctomys barrerae
CCTGGGGAAGGGAAGCTGCTCTACAGATCATCATTCCCAGAGTGCTGCTCTTGCCAGGACAACTCCAAGCACCCACGATGTGCAATCCTCCTTCTCGGGGGCGACCAGGAGGCCAGCAAGGTGACACTGCCCTCCTGGAGCAGTTCCTACATGAGACTCCAGGGCCCAAGAAATGCAGTGCTTGGGATGAGGGAGAGGCCAGGGCCAGGTTGGGGGGCAGGTGTTGGGCCCATGGCCAACTGAGGACTGAACCCCCTGTAGGTGTGGGGAGTGAGCGGGCTACAGCGCAGCACTGTGGCTTCCCGGTGCCCTCAGTCTTGTTCCCCACAAGGGCCTCCCTTTGTCCCCTGCTGGGTGTTCACAATGGCTTAGTAGAATGAAAAGTAGATGTGTACCCACCTCCCAGAGCCATGTGTCCCCGTTGACTCTGTCCCTCCCCATCTAGACTTCAGGCTGCACTTCAGCCTCCTAGTGGCCCCCAGCTGTCCCTGTAGACACTTCCTGTGGCTCCTTCTACCCAGTGCCGCCCGCCCATCATCACGCCTTATTGCCAGGCACAAGTTCCTCTGCAGGGAGGCCTGAAACTCACCTCTCCTGGGAAGGAGTCACAGCCACCGCCCAGTCGCACGGGCCCCCAGACCCCAGGCTCAGACCTGGTGCCCATTAGTGGCCCTGCTTCCTTGCCCCGTTTTGTCATTGTCTGTCTTGCCTCTGCCCTGAACCTGGGATCCCAGAGGGCTGACTCCTGTCCCTCCTTCTCCCCAGCCAGGGCGCTACCCACAGTTGTAGGGCAGGGACTCCGGGGGAACCTGTTTCTTCCACCTACAGACTGACTCACAAGGGTAGCACTGGGAGGGCTCTGAGTCCTGGGCATCTGCCTCTCTTCTCAGATAGGAACAATAAAGCCAGAGGGGACAATGCCAGCCCATGTCACTCAGGGCCTGGACTGTCAGGGTGACAACTTGGTGGGCTGTGCTCCTCTCTCTGAGCAGTGGGGCCACCCTGGCTCTCAGTCTCCTACCCAGCAGGAGAATCAAGAAAGAGCCAGCGGAGGGCTTGCTGTGCTTCCGGGGGCTGGGCGTGGACAAGCAGAGGCCCCAATCCATGTGGGGTCGGGGTGGCACTCCCAGAGCTGGGCAGCACCCTGGGTGGGGGAGGGTGCAGGACTGGCAGCTGGGCCTGGCCCACACAGGAATGTCGGAGCAGGGAGCTGAGCTACAGCCCTAGCCCTGCCCAAGAGCCCAGGTGTTGTTTTCAAATCAAAATAGGCAGCAGAGCTTCCTCTCCAGTGAGCTCATCTCTCTAAACCCCAACCCCACTCCCACCATGGGTACATCTCTGTGTGTGTGTGTGTGTGTGTGTGTGTGTGTGTGTGTGTGGTGTGTTTTCCAGGCCTCACACTCCCCTCCTCCACCCAGTGCCTTCCTTTCTTCTTTTTTTCCCTTCCATCCCCACCTCTCTCCCAGACCCCAGACCCCTCATGTGCATGCATAACTCTCCCTCTGGGGCTGCTGAGACTGGAACACCCACCCTTATGTAACAGGCATTGCTGTGGTCTATTGCTGATGCCCAAGAATGTGGCAGGCCCCTCTAGGGCAAGGGGAGGCAGGCCCTAGTCCAGACCCTTTTTAGCTGCCACCCTGAAGGTGGGGCTCTGCAGGGCATGGGAGCAGAGGGCTTTGGGGCCAGGCTGCAGGGAGGAAAATACAGAAGAGGGGCAAGGCCTGAAGGAAGCAACCCTTGCCCTCCACAGGGCCCAGCCCATGGAAACGCATACGGAAATGCCACACAGCTCCAGCCTACAGGGGGAGCCCAAGAGACTCCTAAGGGACAGACAAGCTGGAGGGCTGACCAACGCAGGGGAGGGAAGCCTCTGAAGAGCAGAGTGCTGGGTAGTTTGTCACCTAAATGGAACACTTGTCACTCATGAGACTGAAAGGAAACATTGCTCATAATCATATGGGGAAGCAGGCAGACGCCCGGACTTTCCCAGGCACACCGGAGATATGGTCACTCCACCCAGGAGGAAACTGGCTGGACTCATTCCACAGACTCTGGGGCCCTTCTTGAGCAGCAGAAAGGACAGGATGCCAGGGTCCCCCTTACCCTTGGGGGTGAGGTACATCGAGTATCTCTTCAAGGTGTCAGGCGTGCTCCACTCATTCCCGAAGCTGTTTGTGTAGCTGTTCACGTAGCGATGGTCGCCACCTATGAAGAGAGGCTGGGTGAGCCGAGGAGGCAGGTGGGGAGGAGAAATGGGCTATAGGGCATCTCCTGTGTCCCGGAGGAGCCAAGCATTCATGCTCTCAGAGAAGGTGGGGATGCCTGGCTGGCATCTGCTTTGCTCCTGAGCTCTTGGGGACAAGGGTGGTACCCTGAGCCACCTACCCAGTTGGACTGGCACTGTATCTGGGGGTCCCCAGTCCCTACAGCCCTTTGCAAGTAAGGTCATGTGCACAGCATTCGGAGCTTATAAGGGACTGCAGGATCCATTTCTTATTTGATCTGTATCTTAACTCTTGGGCAGGTATGAAAAATCTCTGTGTGACAGATAAGAAAATTGAGGCTCAGGAGGGACAGAAAGCCATATGCTCCATGTTCCATGCCAGTAAGAGCAAAACTGGGGCTTGCAACCTGGTTCCAGCCATTGCAGCTCAGTTCTATCCCTGGCTGTCAGCCTCAGGGGGTAGAATGAGTTCCCAGCTTTGGCCTCCCAAGACAAAGTGAGTGGCTTAGCCGTCCCCACTCACAGACCCCAAACCCAAACAATGGCTCTCGGCTTCCCCAAGCGCCTCCACGCCATTCCTCCTCTTCTGCTCCCCTGTCTTCCTCTTCTTCCTCCTCCTCTCTTCTCTTCCCACTCTCCTCTGTCTCCTCCTCCTTCCCCTTCCTTCATTTCTTCCTTCCTCTCTCTCCCCTTCTCCCCAGCATGAGGAGGACTGCATGGCTCAGAGTCATCCTTTATCTCCATGACCTGCATGTAGCTTAACAAGGCCCTGCCACACAGTGGGTGCTAGCCTAGGTGTTAGCCCAGGATGAAGGTGACCAGGTGTCTTGCAGTCCCTGGGCCTCTGAGAGTGGAAGTGATTCTGGCCTGGGGGACACCATCAGGGAGCAGTAGATGGGCAGTCTCAGGTCTGACCCCTAAGCCTCCTACCCCACCTCCCACTGCAGAGGTACCCCAGTCTCTACACAGCAACACCCCGACTCAAAGAAACAGCAACACAGAGGCAGGAGAGGCTCATCCAGTAGCCCCGGGGCACAGGGCCGGGCTCCTGATTCAGCAGGGCCATTCTCGTCCTAGCTGCCACCTCCCTGCACACCTAGCAGAAGACACAGGGCCACACCTACAGAGGCCAAGGCCTGCACCACCATGACCTAGAAATGGGACAGCGGGCCTCTGGGAGGCTGCACAGCCCCTGCAAGGCTCCCAGGCCACCCACCCCAGCCAGGCCGAGCCTCCCAGGCGTGCTCACACTTCACCCAGAGGGGCACCACGGGGCAGTGATCATCACACTGCTCAGGTCCACAAGCGAGCAGCCGCGTGGGTGGCTTCATGGCTGAGGAGCCATGGGAGGCTGGATGGCGGCCTATGAGACCTGACGGCGCCGCCGGCTATGTGTCCTGCAGAAAGATGCTTCAGAGCCTCAGCTTTCTCGTCGGCACAACACAAAGCACTCCGCAGAGAAAATAAGGCGACTTGAGTGAAGAGCCCAGCGCAGTGCCAGCACCCAGAGAGCACTCAGTCACCTTCAGCGGCCACTGTCACCATTAGACTCGGTGCTACTGTCCTTAGGAAGAGATTGTCAGGACCTGAGTGCCACTGAAAGCCAAATGATTCTGGAATGGCTTATTTGTCCTCGGGTGTGACCTAATGTCCCTCATATTTCGCAGGGACACTGTGTGGCGCCGTCACCAGGATGCACAGGTGGCCCCCTGCGCAGCCGCCCTGCACACTCTTAGCCTTCTCTCCTCCCTGAAGAATTGTGTGCTCCACCCACAGATCATACAGGGACCATTTCCTGTGGGCATCCATGGCTGGAAGACCCTCCCTAGGCTGGGCCTAGGCCACTGGGTGGGGCCTTGGGGAAAGTACCCAGGCATTCGGCCCTAAAGGGACTGGGTGGAAAGGGACTTAAGGGAGTAGTTTCTCAGGTTTGGAGGCTTTCTGCAAGGTGAGTCAGCTGACCTTGGCAGACAGTGTGAGTCATAGGAGGGGCTGATTTCAGCTGGTGAGTCACGGAGACCCGTAACATCCCATCAGCCCCAGGCCAGCCCATCAGGCCACGTCCAGCCTCCAGGCTCAACACTCCCAACACAGCCATGGTGACAGGCAGGTCCTCCTTCCATGTACACATGCAGCGCTAGGCCACTTCACCCGGAGCCTCCAGTCTCCAGCTGGGGACCTGGCGCATACCAGCCACAGCCTTTCCTCGCTGCAGGACTGGGCTCCGTGATCAGAGGTGGATCTGAGTGAAACTGGCCCCTGAATAGGACAGGTGACCACAGAGAGGAGACGCTTCTGAAGGCAAGACCCAGGTACTCCCTGGTCTAGAGGTCCTTTGTAATAGCTACAAGTTCAATATGAGGTTAGGGTCCCTGAATCTAGTCCCAACTGCTTTAAGGGAGTAGAAAGGTGGGAAGAGAAAGGAGCCAGTCCGTCCAGTGCCGGCCTCCGCTAGCAGCAGACGCTGGCCTGGCAGGACAGGCCCACAGCCCTGGGTCTGCACACAGGAAGGGCCTCACCATTCTCCATGTGGTTCCTCTCGATGAAGTTACGGCTGAGGTCGGCCTTACACATCTTCTCAACGTGGCGCATGCACACATTGAGCAGGTCGTCCTTGAAATTGCCCAGCGACTGTCCCAGGCCCTCACCTTCCAGCAGGACATGGTAGGTGGGCAGGGGTGGGGGGAAGGAGTAATTGCTCATCAGTTCCCCAAATTCCTACCAAGAAAGGAAAGAAGTCATGAACTTCCTGGATTTGTGTGAGTCACGGGAACCTCAGGCCTACCAGAAGGCTCCCAGTTAGTTACAGACTCAGGGCTGGGAGCCAGAGCATCTGCATCCTATCAGAATCAGCTCAATTAACTAACCTCACTGGACAAAAGATCCAACCAAGATCCATCGGACGCTAACATTCCTGATGGCTTAGTGTTCAGACGTGAGGCCTTTGACCTGTGGGCAGCATGGCTACCCCATCGGGGTTTGTGTGAGCACACTGGGGGAAAGCATCAAGAAATGCAAGAAAGTCCTGGAGTGTTCTGAGCCAGTTAGTACAATATTCCACCTTCGTAGGCCACACTCCCCCACCTCTACACTTTTGTGCCGTCCCCAGAGGACCCTCCTCCTTCCCAAACCCTGAGTGCCTACAAGACCCCATTCACACTCGCCCTCCTACACAACGCTGCCCACAGATGCATGCAGGCTGCTTGCCCTTCTCTGAGTTTCAACAACACTTATCTCCTGAGCCACATGCTTTATCATTTAATTACACACTTTTCTATATTGTTCTCTAATTGTATATGTCTTATCTTCCCAGCTGGATTGCAGCTATTTGGGGGGTATAAACCATATCATATAGTTCTCTCTATACTTAAGAGTACTGGGCAGCCAGAAGCACTCAAAACATTTTAGCAGACAGAAAGATGGATGCATAAATAGACAGGCTAAATCAAAGATAAAAACTATACAGTGTTTATATACCGTTCTTCCCTTACTCCAAATAGGCATTACTACTCAATCACAGAACTCTTTCCTACCAATCTTGGAACACTGTTAGCACATAGCAGTCAAAGTTGGTACAAAACAATATTTGTTTACCATCTTTAACATAGGCAGGGCAGTTGGTTGGTTGGTTGGTTGGTTGGGTTGGTTGGTTGGTTGGAAATATTAAATGGGTAGATGGAATGGAGGATGGATGGATGGATGGATGGATAGATGATGGGTGGATGGGGTGGGATAAGGTTGGGTGGGGTGAAGTGGGGTAGGGTGTGATGTCACGAGATGGGATGGGACAGGACAGGCACTGGGGACTTGAGTGGTAGAGGGCTCTCCTCTTACCTGCAGAAAGAGCACTGAGTCACTGATGCTGTGTAACTGATCCCGGGTCTGCTTGTCCTCGTGCAGCACCTTGGCCCTCTCATCCAGAGCATCCACAATAATCTTTATTTGGTCCACAGCATCCTGCTCCCGCTGCTCCAGTGCAGCCCTTACTTCCTCCTTCTGTTTCTCCAGGTCCTGCACTAAGTCCCGGAAGTTCTGTTCCAGGATGGCCTTCTCATTGGTGGTGAAGCTCTAATATTAGGAGAGGGATGAAGGAGGATTCCATTAAGAAAACCACAGCAGAGCACATCTTTAGATTCCAGTCAAAGGACCAGGCACTCCCAGTACCCTAACTCAGCAATGCTGTTTGCCAGTGCATCTCATTCAAAGGCATCACGTGGAGGTGCCACTTGCTGGTAGGGCTTTTCACAGTCCATCCTTTCTTATCCACCACAGCTCTTTTCCCTAGGTGAATCATCATATGCCATCTTTCCTTGGCCAAGTAACTCTCTGTGGACCCAGACATGGACCCATATGTCAGGGTGCATTCAACCAAAATCAAACACCACCACACAGAAAGTGAATTATCTGGCTATGCTCATGGCCTGTCAAAAGCCAATGATTTCAGGCTGCTTCACCATTTCTCAAGCTATGGCAAACCCATCTGGCCATAATGGCACAGGTAGAGGAGAAACAGCATGTACTTGGTGGTTGGGTCACCCAGTAAGCAGACATCTGAGGACATCAAAAGACGCAGTGGAGGACAGCGCTAGGATATTTATTTGCTGAGATGATACTTCGTGGCAGCTAAGACCCCACCCAGATGCCTGGCCCAAACAGAAGGGGGACTGGTGGGGATACCAAAGGGGGCAGAAGAATCCAAAGCAAATGAGTGTGGGATGTCACTGTGGCTGAAACCTGGGGCAGGAGCCATGCCCCAGTTTACCCAGACAGCACATATGGGCAAAGGTACACGGGGGCCTGGAGCTGTTCACCTTGATGCGGTCCTTCTCCTTCTGCCATTTCTCAGCTTCATCCTCAATCTCAATGATCTTGAGCTGCAACTGTTCCTTCTGTAGCGACAGCTCCGTCTGAAGGCAAAGAGATGGCAAAGTCAAGGGGAGGAGAAGTGACAGAGCCAGGAGCTGGGCAAAAAATGAACACTGAGGCAGGGCCCTGCGTCTCCAGACAGTCCTTCATTCAGCACATGTTCACCAGAACCTCTTCTACACCAGGATCCACGCCAGTCACCGAGAGTCCATCAGGGAGTCAAACAGCATTTGCTGTCTTCTCAGAGCCCCAGGCTGGACATCCTAGCCATGCGTTATATGGGCTAGACCTCCCTGGCTTCTCTACCCAACATGAGCAACACAATTTATGGGTTTCTTACTCCTTTGGGTGGACTTGAGTCCATTGGGAAGAGACACAGCCCAGTCCAGGGAGTGTCTCAAGGCAGTAACAGTGTGCAGTGTTTCTCTAGCATGACGTGGGGCTTGTGTTGCAAGCAGCAGCTGGGGTTGCCGCCGGCGTGGACTCTGTCTGGGCAGGCACAACTATAAATCTGTTTACAGGAAAGAGAATACATTTGCAGTTTAGGCAAAAGAGACTTTTACCCAAGGTCTGGGGAAGGAAAAGACTAGACAATGAGTCCAAGAAGGGGGAGAAGTCTGGTAAGGAGAAGCTCTGGAACCCTTGCACAGGGGCATGCAGAGTGCTGGGGTCCAGGGAGGGCTGGGAAGAGGACTATCAAGAATGTATATGTCAGCCTCACATGTCCACACTTGCCATGTTGGGAAAGGCAGCTTCCCTGAGGCAAAAGGAGATTTGTTAAGCCAGTCCAAGAAGCACCTCTTTAGTCCTGTGGGGCTCCTCTCTAAGGGCTCCCAAGACACCTGCCAGTTTGTCCCACCTAACAAGTAGGAAGCCCAAGGTAGCCAAGAAAACCTGAGCTCACTCAGGGTGTCCCCACAGCCACTGAGTTTTGAGTACAGACTCTCACCCTTTTCTCATGCCATCTACTTGAAGAACACACACAATCAGTCAAGGGAAAGAAGACACAAATCTTGAGAAGGGGGAGCTCCAATTACAGTGAGCAGCTGGGCCTGGAGTGTCACCACTCGCACATCTATAAACGCCCTGCCAATCTGTGGGGTGCCCATGGAGAATCAGCTGCAGCCACCCAAGGAAGTGGGTGCCGTGGGACTAGAGCTCCATTGACCTTTCTGGAAATGGGGCCCAAAAGCATGCAGAAGGCATGGGGCAGGAACCACAGAGTTCCCCAGAAAGGGAGCCCCTGCTCCGTGGCTGGCCCTTCAATGCCCACACATTCCTGGGCTCTTCCAGCACCAGCATTCTAGAATATTTTCAGCAAGCATCTTCCCCACCTATAAGGGCTAGAATCCCCCAGCATGGAAATGACATCACTGGAGATGGCAGGTTGTCAACAGTAGAGGAACACAAAGCATGAGGGTATGACTTGGCCTCGTCTCTGGAACAAGGCTGGAGAGAAGACACAGAGGAGAGCGGGGGAGAAGAAAGACAGTAAGTCCTTGCCATGGTGGTGGACACTCAGCCCTCACCTTCCCTGAGGCTGACAGTCAGACAGCCCAGAAAACAGCTTGGTAGGACCAGTAGCCCCAAAGCCCCCTGAGAAAGCCATGATGGTTAGTGGACCTAAGCTCAGAAGAAAGCACCAAGCAGCTAGACAATGATCTGCTCTAGGCAAATTTCCCATCTCTAAAAATGGAATGTAAGTAGAAAGCCAGCTGAAGGCCAACGATGCTTTGTAACTGAGACTTTCTAGCCCACTACAGGGGTAGAAGAGTGGGCACTTGGGTTTCCCACCCTACTTCACCACGCTCAGAACAAGCTCTAATGGAAGACAGAAAACAAAGACACCCTCCTCCCACCCTCAGACTAGGCCCAACCCCAGTAAAGACCTACTACAGAGGGGAGAATAGGCTACCTTTCCAAGATGAGAGCTACGAGAGGGTCCAGGAAGAAGCCCACTCAGAACACAGACAGGGAATCCAAAGCTGGACTCCTGTCACCAGCAGGAGGCCTTTGCTAGGTACTTAATTTCTCCGTGCCTTAGTAGCCCCATCTGTCTCATGGAGTCAGGAAGAGAATCTCCCTCTGAAGGCATGAAGACCCCAGAAATTACCTGCTGCAGTGCTGAGTAATATCACAGCCACTGGAAGAGAAGGCAGAGAGACAGGCGGGTTAGAGGGCATAGGCAAGAAAGGGCAGTGGGCAGGTGTGCCCAGATGAGGTTTTGGGGGTGTTGAGTGGTGAGGGTGGTGTATGTCATTATACTGAGGTCTGGATGTCGTGTGGAACCAGTCCAGACATAGAGGGCAGAGTTGAGGACATCACAGAGACTGGGAGGTTAGACATTAAAGTGAGATTACAAAATAAAAGCTTAAGACATGGATAACAGAAGGATGGAGGATCTTGAGAGGACAGAGACAGGCAAAGGAGTTGAGGGTAGGCTAAGGACTTGACCAGAGAAGGTGGAGACCAAAGAGTCAAGTGCCAAAGGGAGCCATGGCACCCAGGGGACATGTATTCAGAGCTGCATGGCCAGCTTGTGGTCTTGTCTAGGTGACCATGGGCTTGCAGACCGAGAGGAAGAGAGGAGGAACTGAGCACAGGGATTGGTACGGTGTAAACCATGAAGCATCTAGGCCAAGGACAAAGAGGGGCCAGAGCCTTGGGAGTCCATCCTGTGTAGGATGACACAGGAAAAGCGCAGCAGGCCAGGTGAGGCCTGGGGAGGAGAGAAGCTGGTCTCGACACAGGTGTAGGCAGGGGCAGAAGTGGAGCCAAGCTGTCTGCAGCAGTGGGTGGAAGACTTGGTCAGTGATGAGGAGAGATGGGGCCTTCTCTGCTGAGGGCGCTCAGGAAGTCAGACACAGGCTGGGAGGGGCCTGGTGCCCACAGTGCAGCTGGCAAGACCAGACTAGCAAGACCCGGGCACAGTGAGCTCTTACAGAGAACCCGGGACTAGGAACGGGTGCTGCTCGAATTGTCCTCTCTCATTGCTGTTGGGAGGGCTTGTGGTAAGACCTTTATGGATCTACTGCCTATCTGTTCAGCTCTTGGCAATTCTTCCTGTACAAGAAGTAATGGAACACAGGAAGCTTCCCAAGGCTGAACTAGGAGAAGGAAGGACAGGTGCTTTAGTTGCTGAGTCTCTTATCATGTGCCAGGAATCTCCTCCAATCTGCAAATACCCCCTGTGGAAGTCAGGAGTGGTACCCCCACTGTACAGATGCAGAACCAAGACCTAGAAGGACTCTACAGCATGTGTGAGTCTTCACTGTTAGAAACAAAATGGACAGCGCTTACATCCTGTCCTGTGGCCTTCAGAGGGACCCCCAGGGCAGGAGCTCTGCGCTCTCCTGGACAGAACTTCCCCTTCAGGGAGCTAAGCTAAGCTAAGCCACACAAGCTCCCTGTCCCTCAGAGACTCTTCTGCCTCCCTTTCCCTTTCCATTCCCTCTCCTGAGGCCCCAGCTTTCTCCCTCCTGTTCTCCCTCCTCCTGTGGAATGTGGCTCAAGCCCTGGTGTCTGACAGGGCCTCAGCTCCCTGCAGGCCCATCCCTGCCCACAGCTCCCTCCTGACTTCCTCGTCCTCCCCACTTCTTTCCCTTTGCCCTGCCCAGGCCTGTCTCTGAATGATTCTTTTGTTCCCTTCTCCCACACTCGTCTCACTCTCTAGTGCCTGGGATGGGCCTTGCGTGGGCCACTCTACCTCGAGATCTTCCGGCCTTGAGTGAGCAGAGGTTTTCCTGAGAGTAGAGGGGTGGCGTGGCCTGCTGGTGCCTAGGCCTGGACGGGGCCCTTGGGTGAAGACAACATCTGAAGTTCACCAGGACAGGTGCACTTGTAGCTCCCCCCGGGAAGGGGAGATTGGCGGTGATCTTCCCAGGGCCTACATTTAACTACATGGGCCAAGGGCTGTGACATTCGCCAAATGAGCTAGTTAATTGCCAAATTTGTACTCCCAGATATGTGGTAATTATCTGGATAAGAATCTGAAATGCTGGAGAGTTTGCCTCATCTCCACTCAGATGTCAAACAGCCAGGGTCAGTCTGCCTTTTGACTACAATCTCGCTTTCTCTGCTTTCCACACCCTCAGGTCAGGAAAGATATAAACTGGGGCCAAAAGCATCCCCCTGGCCTTTCCAGATCATATGGGCCCTGGCAAAGTCACTTCACCTCCCTTGGTTTCCTGGGGGGACCCTGGATGTCTGATGCCCACCCTGGTTACACATTGCAACCCCTGAGGGAGACTTGTAAGCGTACGAGGTCCCGATCTTGTGAATCAAAATCAGCACGGCAAGACCTGAGAATCTGTTTTAACAAGTCATCCAATGATTTCAGCCGAAGGCTGCTGTGTAGAAGCCTCTGGGCTTGGGGCTCCCAAGGAGAGCTTTCCAATCCCAAGTAGAAAAAGGATTAAAGCAGTGATGAGAAATCCCAGCTCCCATACTCCCCAGCACTGGAACTTGTATGACTCTCCTGGCACCTTGGTGCCTGCTTCCCCTTCTACAGAATCAGTGCAGTGCTTCTCCCATGCCATCCCCACGAGACTGCCACATTTGCAACTTTGCAAATCCACAGAGTGACACCTGGCTCACAGATGGATCCATACACACTGCATTGGCATTGGCCTCCCTGCCTGCCCGCCAGTCACTTTCTACCCCTGTCCCTGTCTCTGAACTTTTATTTGATTGTTTCCCTTCAGCTCCGGATGGGTCATCCCACCTCCTGGGTCACCCCTTGTCCCAGAGCAGATGCCCTCCCTGCGATTGTCTAGGATAGGGGTTCCACAGCACCCTGGCTGTTGGTCAGGCTCCTCTTCCCAGGCCCCGATCCCACTGCCTCAGAGGGCCTCTATGCCCAGAGTAGCACTCAGAAACCTCAGGACCAGGACTTCCCATGTTCACCTTCCTGAAAGAAACGGGCAACAAGAAACCAAGCCATGCAGCGTGGCGAAGGAAACAACCTGAGACAAATAATGGAGAAGAGTGGACAAGGCACAGAGGCCAAGCCTTTCCAGAGTGAAGCTCATAGCTGAGTGTCATCGGAACATGTCTTATTGATGCCAATGGTGCTGTGACCCTAGTCACAGGCCAGATGCAGCACAGAGCAGGGCCACCCAGAGGGGGGTCCTAGTGTCTTGGTATACTGCAGCAGGAGGGACTTGAGATAGAAGAAAGGGCCACTTGACCTAGTTGGGAGAAGGTTGACTTCTCCCAACTATCCAGTGGCAAAGGTTGACCAGTGGACATTTATGGGATTCCTTGTGACATCAAAAGAGGAAGGAGAAACATCATGCTTTAGGGTCAACAGGAGAAAGGAACTATAATGTGACACCAAGGGGCCTTTTTCAAGCATGGCCTCTGCTCACAGTCAGCAGGTGCAGCCAAGGCGAGGATGTGGGCACTCAGAGCCAGGTGTGACATCTGCAACTTGATGCCACTCACCCAGATGAGGCTGGGCACTCCGCCTGGCCTTCACAGACAGGCCTGCGGAGCAGGTCCTGCCCAGGCTATTTACACAAAACTGCATGTGGGATGATGTTTGGGTCTGCAGGAGTTGCCTCATAGGATGCCAGGACTGATACATGCATTTACTCTGGCCCATCAACCCACTCCCCTGGTTCTGTACTGGTGTCGCCCATCCAGCATTCCAGCAGATGTGGGTCTAGACGAAGTACGTCAGCTAAAACTCCTGGCTCTCAGCCCTGCTCTTCCTTGCCTATCTCTGCGCCGCAGGCACACAGTCATGTATATGCACACGTACACCTACAGGCTGCCCAGAGCTACCACCATCGTGTCACTCCAGTAGGTCAGGCATCTTGCCTAAGGCACACGTATTCCAAATCCTGCCCCCCTCGGTGCCTTTTCCCTGAGGGGTTCTCAAATGTTAGAAGAGGATTTTGGGAGCTGCTCCATCCTCTTGACTTGAGGATCTTGATTGCTTTCTCTCTCTGGGCCTGTGTCTCCCCATCTGCAAGGTGAAGGGAGAGACCAATGTGGCTGGCTGATGCTCCATCAGGCCTGGCATTCCATCTCTGTGATTTGTCGCCTACCCACAGCTGCTTCTCTGTAAATGGAACGGCACTCTCCAGTGTTGCTTGGCTGAGTTCTGCCTCCTGATCTACACTGTGAGTCCCCAAGGACTATCTGAGCCCTACATCAGCCCCTGAGCCAGAACTTGCAGTCAGAGCTCCTGGTGACTCCAGATGGGGCTCCCGAAACCCTCCTGCCCACCAGCACCACCTTTTTAATGAGCACTTGTTTCAGATATCATCTGGGTCCAAATTCTGTGTAAGAACAGGTTGATGAGTGCACTTGGCTTGCAGTAGAGGTGGGAACCCGACCTCTGCCTCCTGGCCACCCCTTTGCTCCTCCTCTCTCTTCACTCCTAGGCTTAGAAGACTTTTATAAGAACCCTACAGCTCCTTGAGATAATTTGAAAATCAACAATCTAGCCCAACCCCCAGGAAGCTGAGACTGAGAATGGAAGATTCTTATCCACTGTCTTACCACTAGTTATAGGCAAAAATGCAGCCTAAAACCCAGCCCAAGGCTCTGTATCGTCTTAGTCACTGTGCCCAGAGATGACCTGTCCCTTTTTCTGTTTTGGCTTCCCAATCAGTCCCCTAAGCACGAGTTCCATGGCCCCTGCCTCATCTCTATTGTCAGTATGAACCTGCGCTTAGAGACAGGAGAAGCTGGAGATATCTTTTGGGATGCTTTGGAAAGGATCGTAAAGGTAATTGCATCTCTAACTTATCCCTCCCTGCCCAGAGGAGTTGGCAAGAGGCACAGAATGAACAACAAGATCAAAAGACCCAGCGGGCAGGACCCTGTGCTGCCCCCCTCTGTGGGTTGCAGAAGCTCTTAAGCCGGTCAAGTCTCTTGCACTGACCACCAGGAAAGTTGGCTCTGGGCAACCTTCTGCAGCCAGGAGCTGTGGAGCTGTGGCAAGAGTGGACCCAGCACGCTTAGGTAAGAGGCCAAGGCCACGGCCACAGCTGGCCCTCAGCTCAGAGCACCTTCCCCAGGTGTGCCACCCCCACAAGCCTCCACTTGCCTCTGCTCCTCCCTGTAGAAATAATGCACAACCACATACATAGAGTTAGGGAGACCTGTGCATCCCTCACATAAACAGGCAACAACCACACACACAAGAAGCACACACAATAGTGTACACCCCACACACACACACATATACACACTACCTCCTTCAACATTTCTGTCCCCCACAGGCATAGGCACATCCCACTTACCTGTAAGCATGTACATAAAGTGCACAGGGACCCCCCAGAGGGGACAAAGGCAGGGAGGGGAGTGGGCGGACTGGCTGGGGAGCAGCGAGAACAAGCAGCCAGTATTCTGCAAATGCAAACCAAGGTGCCAGCAAAAGGGACACTCCAGGGACCCCCATTACTCTTCCAATGACTCCCTCACCTACAACCCACCTTGGGAACAATTCTCTTTGAACAGAAAGAAAGGGAAAAAAGGAAGGGAGGGTGGGAGAGAGATTCCACATAGGCAGCACCTAGAACCGAGTTCTGTGCACTTGGGTCTTACTTTCTGCCTGACTTGAATTTATCCTAAGGCATTGGATAGGCCCCCAGTCCTTTCTGAGCCTCTATTTGCTCATCTAGAAAATGTCTCTCTCCCAAGACCTTAGAGGCTGGGGAGTCAACTCTGCCCTCCAGGCTGGGGGTGAGGAGAGCAAAGAAACATTTTCTAAAAGAGCCAACCAAGCACCGTGGAGATTAAGCCCAAACCCTAGTGAGCAAGGTATGTGGGTGTGGGGCGTGGGGGTGGGGGCTTGGAACTCCCCTGAGGGAAAGTGGGACCCAGACATCACCTCCTTCTCAGCCTTGGCCTCTTCCACCGTCACGGTGCTGTGGTTCTTATGCTCCTGGAACATGCAGAGGTAGCAGATGCAGGTCTGGTCGGTTTGACAGAAGAGCTCCATGGTCTTGTTGTGCAGGGGGCACTTGCGGGCCTCGAAGTCTCGGATGGGCTCGAGCAGCTGGTGGTCGCGGAAGGCGGCGCCCTCCAGGTGGGGCTTGAGGTGCAGCTCACAGAAGGAGGCCTGGCACACCAGGCAAGACTTGACAGCCTTCTGCTTGTTGCCGATGCAGGAGTCGCACAGCACCTCCTCCGAGGCGGACTTGGACCGCAGCAAGTGGCTGGACTCGGCCCGCGGGTAGCTGTTCCGCCGGGTCTCGCCGGGCTCCACGATGGACACTGAGGGCTTGCGGGGCTCCGAGAAGATGGACTTGCGCAGCTCCCCCTTCTCAGCGAAAGTGACGGCAGGCTTCTTGGCCCCCAGCTGGAGCCCCGCGTAGGGCGACCTCCTGCCTTCCGCAGAGTCCATGCTGAAGTAGTTGGAGCCCTTGTCATCCACGGACTCCACGAACTGGATGATGGGACGCCGCCACTCATTGCCGGAAAACAAGGCGCTCTTCCCCTCTCCTGCCTTCAGGGCGCTGCCCAGGCTCTTGTTTTCGGCTGCCTCTCCGCCGTGGTGGCCGTTGGTGGTCTTGGGGTCCTTGCCCTCGCCCTTGGTGCCATTCTGCAGGCCATCGTGGGAGCCTGAGGGACTGCGGGCGTCCCTGGCTTCCGGGCTGGCCCCGTTGCTCCTGGAGGCGTCTGCAGCTTCCATCGCGGGACGCTGGTTGGGTCTGCTTCGGGCTGGCTGGGGCTGCGGGGTGGGTGATCTCCTGGGTGGCTGAGCAGGGAGTGAGACCCGGAGCCAGAAGGCCGGGAGACACACCTGTGGGAGGAGGAGCAGGGGAGGAGCAGGCACCGCCTGACACAACGGGCCAGGGCGAGACAGGCCCGTCAGCCCTCAGCCCGCAGCTTGCTAATTAGACGGGCTACGCCCTGCACAATCATCCCTAACCTGGTTTTTAAAAGAAGTGTTTTTCCCTCCCTTATTTTAATTATTTCCACAACTCAGCAACCAGTTGGGCTGCTTCTCATCAGAGAAGCGGGAGCCTCCATCCCCACAGATGGGCAGATTTTGCCTTGACAAGTGGTGGCCCCAGGGCATAAGATGAAGTGCCCACAGAGGTCCGTGGGACAGAGGGCTCATAATTGGGTCACATAAGCCAAATAACCTGGATTTAATTTGAGGGCCTGGATTTCAGAGGGCAGTCTCCACCCTGGAATGGTAGAGTTGCTTCTCACCCAAAAGAAGCTCTGAGTTAAGGTTGATTTGGATTTTATTGCCAACTTCCAGGCATCATCCTTTACGTAAGAGTTGATGTAAGTCTCACTGCATTCTGTTTGATCCTGCCTTTCTAACAGGTGAGGAACACGGGGCTCTAGGGAGACAATCTCTCAGCTTCGGGCAAAGGGCAGAGCTAGGGCTCAACCCAAACCCTTTGTCAATCCAAACCCTTTGAGATTCCCAAGTGCCTTCTTGAGCTTAGGTATCATGGCACCATCTAAGAATCTCAGCAGAAAGTGGCTTCTAAAATCTTCCCCATTCCAGGGTCCCTAACAAGCTGCACTTGGACCTTAGGTATTTGGTCAGAGCAGGTCAGAACTTGCTTGAATTCGAAGGCCCAAGAAGACAAAGTAATGAGGGGATCCAAGCATGCCAGCCAAATGGCTGGGACCTTGGGGGCTACACTTGACTCCCCCCTTTCTCCATAGTGTCGTGGCTGTGCTACCCAGAAAACTCTACCTACCTTCTCTGGGCCAGACCACAGGTAACACCCTCCCAAAAGAGGTCAATACAGCATGGGACTCTGATAAATCCAGACAGTGCAGAAGAAAAATGAGACATGTCCCATATCTGCCTAACGCTCTGCAGGAAAACTGGGACCCTCAGCTCCCGCAGGATGCACCATGGGATGAGGCCCACTGCTGGGTTATGAGAAGCCAGCACCTCCCACCACCACCACCACCCAAGATGGGCTGTGCCACTCCCAGGCTGGGCGGAGCAGTGGTAGGTGTAGCTGGAGCAGCAGGTCCAAGGCTGCTTAGAGGGGAGCAGACTCAAATCCAGGTCAAGCTTCACAGCCCCCGCCCTTGGCTCACCAGGCTAATCCCTTACAATAACAGCACCTGGGAACAAGGGCAGAGACAAGCTGCTTGACTGTCTTTTTGTCTGTGTGTGCTGGGACATGAGTCTCCTCCTTGAGGAGCTCCTCCCTCCAGATAGCCAATAGAAGAGATTTTCCTAGGGGCCAGGGAGATGGCTCAGTGGAATAAGCGCTTCCTTGGCAAGCTCAAGGGCCTGAGTTCA